>JASSUY010051917.1:15988-28663 GCA_032466535.1 Forpus xanthops | reverse complement strand
CCCTCATGAAGAGTCCCTCCCCAGCATCCCTATAGGCCCCCTTCAGATATTGGAAGGCTGCTATGAGGTCTCTATGCCACCTTCTCTTTGCCAGGCTGAACAGCCCCAACTCTATCATCCTATCTTCATAAGGGAGGTGCTCCAGTCCCCTCATCATCCTCATGGCCCTCCTCTGCACTTGTTCCAACAGTTCCATGTCCTTCCTATGTGGAAGACACCAGAACTGCACACAGTGCTCCAAGTGAAATCTCACAAGAGCAGAGGAGAGGGGCAGGATCACCTCTATCTGCTGGTAACGCTCCTTTCGATGCACACCAGGATGCAGTTGGCTTTCTGGGTTGCAAGAGCACGCTGCTGGCTCATGTTCATTTTCTCATCAACCAACACCCCCAAGTCCTTCCCCTCAGGGCTGCTCTGAATCTCTTCCCTGTCCAACATGGATCTATGCCTGGGATTGCTCAGACCCAAGTGGAGGACCTTGCACTTGACATGGTTAAACTTCATGAGGTTGACATCCTCTGGATGATATTCCTTCCCTCCAGCATATCAACTGAGCCACAGAGCTTAATGTCATCAGCAAACTTGCTGAGGGCACACTCAATCCCACTGTCCATGACACTGACAAAGATGTTGAACAAGACTGGTCCCAACACTAGTCCCTGAGGGACACCAGTCATTAACTGGTCTCCAGCTGGACATTGAGCCATTGAGCCCAACTCTTTGCGTGGGGCCATCCAGGCAGTTCTTTATCCACCGAGTGGTCCACCTATCAAATTGATGAGTCTCCAACTTAGACAAGGATGTCATGTGAGACAGTGTCAAATGCTTTGCACAAGTCCAGGTAAATGACATCAACTTCTCTACCCCTGTCCATCAGTTCCGTAGCCCCATCATAGAAGGCCACCTAATTGGTCTGGCAGGATTTCCCCCTACTGAAGCCATGCTGGCTGCCACCAAGCACCTTTAATAGCAAAGGTACAATAGCCACCTGAAGCACTTGCACGACAGGAAATGAATGAGAATTTTAAAAGCATAAATTGAGAATTTAATAAGGTCCTTTAATCCATTGCACTATCAGTGTCTTGATATTGATAAGAAAATTAAGGTCTTGAGAGCACCTTTTTAAGAAATAATTAAAAACCTGAAAGACATCTTGGATCTCCTTCTGGATGAGACCATACCCAGTAATTTGAAGAAAACTTTCTATTTGGCATTACTTGAAGCTGCTAAAAATTACAAATGAGCATTCTTCTTTACATGTCTTGCTGATGATAAGAAACAGGCAAAAGTTTAGTAATACAGGAAAACCTTGTGTAGCTACCTGTTTGCATCTTAAAAGCCCCTGAGAATACTAAAGAAATACTCTTCCCATAGATAGAGGAAAACTTTCTCATTGACTTTACTGGAAGCATGTCAAAAACATAACTGATATCTCCAAGAGCTCTTCAGTGATAAAGTCTGTTCCTTCCCTACGGCTGCAACAGACATGATAAGAATAATCTCTACTTTAAGCTATACACTTGAGGTTTTGGGCTGTTTGAGGCTTTTGGTAAAGGACTGAGAGGGTAAGAGACAAGAAGCAGCTGCTCTATAACCTGAAAGCATACTTTCCCCTTTTCCAGATTCTGAAGATCAGAGAGCAATGTTTGGTGCTTTGGGCTACATGTTCAGCCTCCATAGCTTCTTCTCTTTGCTAAGAGCTACTTCTAAAAATGCCTGGAAAAGAATCATTGTAACTTAATTATTAAAAAAAAAAAAAAATCCTATAACTTCAAATGAAATCAATATTTATAAAATCTGAAAATAAAAGTAAGAAAAAAGTGTTATGTTCTTATGTGGAGAGGAGGCTGGTTTCAATAACCAAACATGTCTGGAGGGGTGCAAGGACTAGTGTTAGGATATAAATTTCCTGATATTCCTTTTCTCATTGTGGGTTTTTTCAGCAGGGAGGATGAGAGGTCTGTAGTCATGTTTAGCTAACAAAGCTGGCAAAAGTGGTAAGACAATGTAGACTTAAGTACAACAGGGACCAGACAACTCACAGCTTCACTTATCAGAGATTGCCAGCTGCCTTGCATGTCTGTAAGCTTAACTACTTAAGTGACAAAATAGCTTTGCAGATTTTCCTAGCCAGGATGCAGTTCTTTAGTCTGAGAGCTTGCTCCACAGGCTGTTCAATGGGTTTCCTATCAACATTAAGTTCTTATATAAGCAATAAGATTCATGAATACACTTACCAAGAGAAAACATGACTAGGATCAGTCAGCATGTTTTTTATCAGTACAATATAACTTTAATTATCAAAGCTACAGCAAAAGTATGTGTCTTACTGCTCTTTTCATTGGTTTCTCATAGAAAAGGTCTGTTTTCAAAGTGCCCATTGGCCTGAACTCAGTAATCTAAAAGATCACTAATGCTCTGGCATGAAATCTGTAATCAGCAATCTTTCGAATGAGGAAGAGAGAGGGGAAAAAAGAATGTCTACTGTTACAGAAGATAATTTGTGGGTGTAGAGGGCTTTGATGTGGAGGATTTTGAGTTAGGCCAGCTGCTGGAAGAGCTTTGAGATAGCAGAGGAATGTTAGTGGGAGAGCTTTGAAATTGTAGAGGAATGCTACAGGGGAAGGTTGGATAGAAGATAAGGAAGAAAGAAGTGAGGAACCAATATCCAAGGAGAGGACGACAGCAAAAAGCAGGCATCCAATCACAAGGAAACCAGTGGAGCAAGATATTAACCAATGAGGAAACAACAATGCCCACGTGGACAGCTATAGCTAACCAACTGTATTAGCTGCTTATACCCACAGACATTTGCATAACCTATAAGAAACCTGGATTTACTCCAAGCAAAGGATTTTGTTCGTGACCAGAAACGGTGTCCATTCCTTCTATCTCCGCAACTGTTCTCTCAGGGTCTCAGGTAGAGCTAAGAGGCTCAAAGGCTCATGCATGTATCAACTTTCTCTGACAAAAAATATCTGATGAATTTCTGTGATTTTGCTTCTTTTAATAAAAATCACTCAATGTTGTAACTGTAACATAAACCTATAAATCAAAACAAATACCAAAAGAGTGTTCTATAGTCATAGTACTTCTTTATGGGGTAATGAGAAGAAAAGGCTAAATTGCACATGATGGGAATCAGTGAAGTTATTTAATCTTCTAGTTTAAGATACTCACAGATACCCCCAAGTCATCAACAATGTAGCAACCAAGACAGACCAGGAGAGTCACCCCCACTTGATTAGCTTCCACAGATACTTCTTTTTAGCATTCAAGTGTTTCTGCCAGACTATAACTGCTAAGTAATGTTACTACCTCAGGCATATTAGAGGCTTTTGCCGTAAGAAGTTTACAGTATAGTTAAAAATAACAAGGGGGATATACATACATATATATATATATGTATTTATATATTTCCTGAGTTCAGCTGTAACAGTTTATGCAGGTGGCACTTCTTACAATCAAATCCTCAGCTTGAGCCTATTAAAAGTCTAATACTTGCATTCAGCATCCAGCTATGCATTGGGACTATTAGACGTCTGAATACTTGGAGGTGTAAACCACAACTGTTCCACAGCTGGGGCAGTCAAACAGGCTTCCCAGAGAGTTTGTAGCACATCCATCCTTGGAGGTATTGAAAAGCCCATGGTACAGAGCCATGGCCAACATGCTTTTGGCTGCCCTGCTTGAGCAGCAAGGTTGGACATGACAACCTCCTGCAGTGGTCCCCACAACATGGGAGGGCGGGGGGTGTTCTGTGCCCCTGTGATCTGTTAGCGCTATTGTTATCATCAGTGAAAGACAGGCTGAGGAGCTGGGAGCCACAAGGCTCAGGGGCAGCAGGGCAGGGCCCATCCTGCTCTGTCAGGGCAGCCAGGGCAGTCCAAGCCCCACATCCGAGGACTGGGCACCTCCCTTGGGACAGGGACAGGCTGAGAACTCATGGTATCTAGGAGTCTCTCCCGAGGCCACCCTCTGCAGCATAAGCCCTGAGCCAGCTCCAAGTCCTGGCAGCTGAGCCCCCTCCATCTGTAAGGTAGGATAGGTCCCCTGGTGTACCCTGGGTTGGTATTATGGAGAATAGTCAAGATACACTTCCATTTTCCCAGTAGTTAAGTGCCACTTACACTCCTGAATGTCCATCTCTGCAGTCCCTGAGAAACTACAGTTCTCAGCCAAGAACAGTAATGGGAATTCACAAGTCATACAACTGTGCTGCAGAAATGAGAAAAAGAGATGGGCTTAAAGAGGGTGAGAGACAGTTCAAGGGTATTATATACTCAACTAGGCAGGTCAGCCTGAGACAGAGGAGTCCCTTAAGTAAAGAAACAAAACCTAAAGTGCTTCCTTACAGTGATAAAGGGCATTTGAAGGAATTGCATAGGGACACTGAGTGGGCCTGCCTATATACATTTCAGGAAAGGGTAACTGCAATGAAATGAATTCAAATCACTGTGCTTTATGCTCAAAGGTCATATAAGTCAATGCCGCAGCTTGGAACAGGACTGCAGTTTCTGACCAGAGAAATAATTTCAACATGGAGCTTGCTAAGCTTCAAATAGCATGTACATAAAATCAAATGTCAAATTGATACGTAAAATGTCAAATGGTAGCAGTGGGCTGCACTTACCCATTCCAAGCATATATTTTTTTTACTTTTAGCTTTGGAGAAAGATGGCTCCAAAAATAAACAAACAGCAACTATCAGTTTTATGTACATCGCATAGCAACTGCTTCAGAGCTATCTTCCTTCTTCTTGGAAATTTATTACTGTCAAGGTGATGGATTAATTACCTGTTTTGCTAACTTTCTTCTATCATGTACTTTGGAATTCATTTCTGGAAAGAAAATATGATTTTTCAAAAAATGTTTTCCATTGCTCTGAAATAATCAGACTTACCCCACTAAATAAAAAGTAAAACACTTATTAGATGTAGATGCCATAAGCACTGTTCTCCACTGGTGATTGTAACCATCAACTTGAACATACAATACTTAGCTCAAGTCCCTGTTATAAGCCTATGACTTTTGCAAATCAGACTAAATTCAATGGACTATTGAATTAATAAAGTAGGAATATAATTTCCCAAAAATGATGCATATACTACTCATTACTGTTTTCACTATTGCACTATTGTACTTCTGAGTAATACGGAACAGATGCCTCTCACTAAGATTTTCAGCTGAGAAAGCAACTTGTCAAAACTGGGAAACAGATTCCATGAATAACTTCAGTTTCAACAAGTCTACAAGTTTTGCAGAAAAATAACATCATAATTCACTGAGAATTCTTGCTTACTTATTACTGAAGATTCATTCCCAGGCTACAGCTGATATTAATCTTAAGTAAACAGAGTGTATATGTGCCCAGCATGGAAAATAAGAGTTTGCTTCTTAATTTCTGGACTGGAACACCAAACAAGTAAATTTACATTTCTATTGCATTGCATCGATTCTGTTGCAATCACAATTAAGGGAATGATCAACAACGGAGTCTGGGGACTTTATATCTCCATTCACATATTGTTCACACATAGACATTATTGAAAATAGCTAGTTTATTGGCTACAGGATTTACTGAGAGATACTGAGTTATCTAAAACAAAGAACATCCTTAGGTATACTCAGCAAAACTCAACTTCATCTTTCTCAGACATTACCTTTTGTGAGGGCTTTATCGTACAATGCAGAGATTCCTGTATTAGGTTAGACCTAACAAGTTAAGTTTTTCTATGAACTAACCTTCATGCCATAGAAAATCCGGTGCTCTGTGGACAGCAATCAGTGCACAGAGGATTTGGCCTTTGGTGCTACGTTTAACTGACTTATACTTTTTATGTGAAATTTTAAAATACAGCAGATACAAGAATAAATAATTAATCTTCAGTATATTTCTGTTTAATGATTTTTATTAATGACTGGATGAAATAAACTACATATTATGATAATCCATTCATTTGTAAGGACAGACTCATGTATGAAGAGAAGCAAAATAAAAAATGAAGGATTAAATCAAGTTTATTAAAACATAAAAATTCAGCTCCAGCCAAGTAATTTTTTTGTTAGAACCATAATTTGTTGCTGCTGTTCAAAAAAGAAAGCTTTATATGCAGCTGTCTAAGGCTGTCCCATGAAAGTAAAATATTCCTCATGCAAAGAATCCAAAGACACTGTTAGTCTCCTAGAATTGTATTTTATAAGTTTTCTGCTGCTGGTTGCTAAGGTATGAAAGACAAACCAATCTCTGTGATTTACTTGGAATAATTCTTCCTACTTTTGTAAGATCAACAGCATCATCTATACATGTCTCAGCTGGTCAACCTCTTGATCCTTTGCCTAATCAAAAGTATATCATTTGTCTGAATCTTCTTGCTTTCACCATTTTTCAAACCAAGCTCTAACACACAGGTTTTGCTTTAACAAGCTTTTCAATGTCATGTCTTAGGCAGGTGTTATCTTACTGCTAACTCCATTCAATACATTTTCTAGGATATTCTTCTCATATTAATAAGTTCCTCCTGAAGTTACTTCACAGTTCTTTTTTAAATGGTTTTCAGCTAAATGCAGCTGAGTTCTAAATACAGCAGTGCTGTATATCCTTAAGTGCATAGAAATTGGATCAAAGGCACAAACTCGGTAGATATTTTTAACATAAATTTCAAGAGGAAATGTCTAATTTAGAAAGGAACTAAAACATATATCTGGAAAGGAGCAGTCCTTGTAATGTGGGCAAAGATGATACTCAGCTACAAAAGATAATACAATGAACTCCTTAGCCCCCAATACCTTTGAAATTATGTGAAAAGAAAGTTGACATTTTCAAGAACTTAAATTAGATTTATAAATTCGAAATCAGTTTGCATACAACATATTTGTGTTACCCTTTACATCTATTTCTTCTATTCTTGCAGACCTGCAAGGTTTTATAAGCTAAATAAATTGTATTTCCTCTCCACAATAGCACTGTAGACATGAGATGGACAATGTTTAAATGCATGACTTGCATTTATAAGTTTCAGAATATGTCAAGTCTTTCTGATGCATGTCAGTGCTCAGAGTTTGGTGTTTTCTTCCTCAGATTAAACTTTCAGAACGAAGTTAGCGTTATCACCTACACAGTCTGAAAAAAAAGCCCTACGAATATTCTGTATTGTCACAACCGTCACTAAAAAAAACACCAAAAAAAAAAAAACAGTAAAAAGTAGTCTTGTACAATAAAAGTGGTTAGTGGACAAACTGTAGAAGGATTTATATATTTGGTTTTTCAATTTTTTCCCCCTTTTTAAAGTGTTTTGTTTTAATATTTTAATGATTATTTAAAATCATTTCTGGTTGTTTGATTTATAATAAGTTTAAATCATTATTTCCATTGTGAAATACTTTTGTCTAAGCAGTGGCATTGAGACAGGTCATGTCATCATTTTTCTATGACGACATGTATGTAAACATAGGGTATTTAGGCTCAGACTTGAGGTGGTCACCTTCCCTAAACCATTGAAGCCAACCTTCCTTATTAACCTTATAATCCTTATCACACCAAACTGACCCACATTGTGCTTCTTTTTTCTTAAGCATTACTCTGAGATCTGCCTCAAGTATTCTTGCAGAGTTTTCCAGGTGTTAAACTATAAAATACTCATCTTATGTTCTTCCAGATTTCTTTCTGCTCATAGGCAGGAGAAAGAAAAAGCAAAGCATAAAGTAATGGAACACAAAACAGACACATCTGCGCAAACCAATTTCTTGTGCTTGAAGATTATTCTCTGCCTCTGGAATCTGCAGCCATTCTGGAGAGGGAAGGTTTGGGAGTAAGCAGTGAAAAGCCAGAGTTATGTAAGAGAGTTCAGCAAAGCCTGCAGGCTCTGAGAAAACTGTCACTGGAGATTATGGTCAAGATTTAAAAGTCACACTTGAAAACAACCCTTATGTAAAATATGGCCTGTTTCACATCCTATGGGAGGTGCATGTATGGCTCACCCCGGCAGATGACCTGTATAACATTTGGTATGTATATAAGTGCAGACACTGGATGAATAAGATACAGCTGTTTGTATCTGCCACAAAGATGGTGGAAGAGAAGGGAAGGAAAGGTGAAAAGATATTACTTGAAAAGGGAAAAAGATATTACTTGAAAAGCGGTATAAAAGAAACATGAAGATCCCCTGTGCAAAGGGACTGAGAGCCAGAGCACCAATGTCTGCCTGGGGGTGTAAGGGGAACCTTCACAGGAATGGGGAGACAGGGGGTGCAGGTGACACTGTGGGTGTGAGCTGTGGGGAGTTGTAACTTGTGTGGATTCGCTACAGAAGTGTGTTCAGAAATTTTTGTTTGCCTAGTACTACAGTTTATCTGTGTGAGCTTTTGTTGATCCTGAATGTATAGTTCCGAGCCTCACGTAACTATGTCATTAAGAAATCGAATGGCTTTAATCCTCACTTGATATAACAACATCAACTGATCGTCTTTTCCCTGCAACACAGTGTACAGCGTGCATCCATACATACAACCAAACTGAACATGCATTACTTCTGTCAGATTAGCCTGGCAGCTGTGTGATCCACATCAGATAACCAGAGGCTTTCCATGCAAACACGAGGAGACTGCTAAGCACTGCATCTCAGCCTGTGAGGACGTCATGGGTTCAGCAGCAGCAGTTATTTTTCTCTTTTTCGTAGTAGCTGGTGAAGTGCTGCGTTTTTGATTTTCGGCTTGAGAACAGCACTCTATCACCAGTGTTTATAGTTATGGCTTAGAATGCTTAGGCTGGCCAAGGACTTTCTGAGTCTCATGCTCAACCAGGGAGGAGGAGAGGACAGGGGGGAAGCAGAGACAGGCCACCTGGCTCAAACTGAGCAAAGAGGTATTCCATACCACAGCACATCTTGTCCAGGATGGAAAAACGGACAGCAGAGACCCAGAAGGGAGGGGGTGCAGTGCTTTGGTTGGGCTTGGTATAGTGGTGAGCTATTGTACTCTTTTCCCTTGTATTTCTCTTGTCATTATTATTACTGGTGGTAGCAGAAGTGATTTGTGTTATACCCTAGTTACTAAACTGTTCTTATCTTAACATGTGGGAGTAGCATTCTTTCGATTTTCCTTCCCATCCCTCTGGGACTCGAAAGAAGATAGGGGGAGTGAGTGAGCAAAACTGCGTGAGGTTTAAACCACTACAGAGGATTAAAGAAGAGGAAAATAGTGTATGCTAGGGGGACATCTGTGAGGAAAGGAGAATTGGGATTGAATGAGAAGACTGAAAGGAAGGAGCATATATGTAAGCAGGAAGGATTGCAGGGTGCAGGAAAGAGATGAATGAAAGGTTGTAATAAGAAAGGAAAATAAGAGTGTTCTAGTAAAAAAAAACAACAGTGCTAATAAACTATCACTCGAAGTGGCTCACATATTCCTTGAACAAGGCATCCTTACAATAATTGCGAATCTGAGGAAACCAATATATTCAGTCTTTACTACGAATATGCAGATGTGGCTCAAATATCCTCTTTCTAGACAGCTGCACATCCCTTTCTTTTCTGCCCTCTGAAGAATTCCAGAGACAAGGATCAGTCCTCATTTTCAGACAAACCCCAAGCCTACTGGTCCAGAGAATCACTATGATATCTGGTGAAATAAATTGCAACTGGTTTCCTTGATAGCCATTGTTAAAAGTGTGTGAAAATACAAGGGTACTTGATGCTTTCCACTGATGATGAAGTACTACTATCATGACTAAGTTTTGTTATTCATGTTGTCCCACAGACAAAATGCAACAGGGTAATTATAGTTAATGTGAAGAATTTGACGAAGACAGAACTTGCATTCCAGATTATGTCAGTTGAGATCTTGCTTGACTTCATAAGGATGTGTGGCTTACCAGATTTAGCTCAGTTTTGTACATAAAAGGAGATTTTCTTCAGGATATTTAATTAGTTTGCATATGACTTGAATTGAAATAAAAATTAGAACAAAATTAAGTTATTCAGTTCTGTTTCTAGTGTTTTCGGGATTCTATCCTGATCCATGAGGTCTACATTGAAATACTCCTGGGTCTGGAACTGTGAGTACAGTTTCACTAAATTATAGACAGAATTTTGTGCTTGAATTCATAAAATGCACTTCTCGCTAGAAAAAGTTCTATCTGAAACTATGTCTTTATAAACCTTGGAAGGACTCATGAGGATCACTCAGCTGCTTCATGAAAACAACTACTTAGAATATTTCTCTACAGCTGGAAATTTATGCACAAGCTTGAATTAAAATGACAAGAGAGACCCCTGGGATATTCTTTGGAATAGACTTTAATTGCACAGTTGCATCAAGCTTTGCATTTAGAATAACGTATCATAATGATTACTAAACAAGGCATATTTTGTGCATCCAACATAGCAAATTCCTTTTAGATTGTGTCATGAAAGCTAAATTTATTGATCTAAAAACTTTGGTAGATGGTACAGTCCTGCATAAATTCCATTTTCTTCTATTATTCCTATTTCGAAGGCGAGATAAAGAACTGCTTTGAATAAAAGTGATAGAGTATAAATGAAGCAGAGTTACATTTAGGCAAAACTATTTTGATTACCCAGAGCTAAGACGTGAAATAGTTCACTTAATGCACAATAGATAAGACAAGCCCCTGACGCTTCTCCCTCCTAAGCAAACAGGGTGAATTTGTATGTCAGTGGTTTTTATACATTCACCTCATTTTAAATGCATAGGTCTGGAAAAAACATGTATCTAAAAGTCTTCTGAGGAAAATTCCTGGTGCTTTCTTCTGCCTTCTCATTCTTTAATTCTCATGCAGATTAAATGAGGGGAGGGATGCTCTTACTTAAATTTAGTTTAATTGCATTGCAGTCTTTTGACTATATTTGATCACATTTATTTTATCCAAGGAATTGATAGCCATTACTAAAAGGGCCAGATACAATAATAGTTGTTATTTATTTGAATTGTGAAGGTGCAGTTAGTGCCTCAGTCTGAACTAATGAGGTGTTCTTCTAAAGTGTATGTGTACACATATACACATGCAAGTGTATGCATATAAATATACACATATGCAACACTTGAGCTCTCCCCAAATACTTGCTACAATTCGCAGTCCTAAAAATGTATATTTATTACTAAAGAAAAATAAATCTGTGTAATTAGAAGGTGGTTTAAATAAATCAGCATAAACTGGGGGGGTCCACAGCTTCTCTGGGGAGAAATAAAATCATTTACATACTTGGCATGCCTAATAATACTGCATGTTTTAGAAATTACCATTTGCATAAGATCCTATGAATAAAACTGTTACTTTCACAGGGCCCTTGCTTTTCTTTCCAATCTTCAGTTTCTTCAATAAGATATTATTTAACAACCCGAAACTTATGACAAGAAAAATAAATGTGCCACAATTATTCAAACTTTCTTTGAAGTTCGATCCAATGTTTGAAGCAATGAAAACAATACATGAATCTTGCTAATTACAGTGTACAGTGTATACATTTAGCTAACAGGTAAATGCTTTGCTGCACATCAAAGCAGTATTCATTTTCAGACAAAAGGTAGGATAACCTTATAGATGCACATTCATTTTAATTCCAGCTAATCCATTTGTCCACAGCCTTATTCACTGCTAATTCACCACATATAATAAAACATTTTTAACAGTTAGATTTTTTAATCCTGTTAGCTGTCCAAGTAAATTAATTTCTCTGTCAACATATCTTAATGAAGAGTGTGACTAGACTTTACTTAAACTTATCAAGGGTGTATTAAACATTGATCTCATCCTGTGCTGGAACAGATCATGTGCTTATTTAATCAGTTATTAGATTAGCTCTTTATTTTAGGATTAACTTTTCAGAGCACTTGAATACGAACTTCATTGTAACTAAGCCATTTGTAAGTTTAGTTATAAATGGAAGACCAGGCAGCAATATTGTATTGTTAGAGTTCTAAATTATACAGTTGTTCTTTAGGTACATTGGCACATCTCTGTATTTTGCACATAATCTCAAAAGCACATAATAAGATGAAGTGTAACAAAATACTTTGGGATGTGACTGAGGGATCCCATGACTGAGAATCAGGACTAGCCTAGTGACAAGACCTTGCTAAGCACACTGAACATTTGACAAAGAAAGAAAAAACCAGAAAACTTTCCACAGAAGAGGTCTTACTGACACAGGGATCATGAAGCATACCTTGCAAATAAAGACTCACAGGACTGAGCCTGGGGCTGTTCTGTCGTATCTGGCCAAGCTCTTGTCTCCAAGTACATGACTTCTGAGGGCTGCTTCACCCTCTCCCCCAAACCAGGATATTTGTGGCAAAAAATCATCCTAGAGGAAGAAGCCTTCGTCTGAACTTGAATCTGGAAATCGATCTCATTCCTTTCACTTTTCCCCATCACTTTCCCTGCATGTTAGAGAGCACAAATTGCTGATCTTGAGTGAGCTGCTGCACTGCACAACTTAGCTGGGAGATACTGGAATGAAAGCACATTGGTTAGAATAGAGTACTGAAACAAATACGAAGTGTTCCTGTATCCTAAATACAGGATACATAGTATCCTAAATAGCTGGATATGTATGAAATACTTTCTGTGAGCTATGCAATTGTCATGGGTTCAGGAGCAGCAGTCATTTTTCTTTAAGTAGTAGCTGGTGAGCACTGTGTTTTGGATTTTTGGCT
>JASSUY010051917.1:0-13042 GCA_032466535.1 Forpus xanthops | reverse complement strand
GATGAGTGGAAGCGGCTTGAGGACCTGCCGGAGCAGAGAGGACAGGGATGAGCGACCGTGCTCCCTGCCTGCGGGACCCAGGCACAGAGGTGGCCCCACACTTGCCCCAGCACCCACAGGATCCTTACTCTGCGGATGAAGGTCTTTGTCTCCTCGCTCCTGCAAGGGCTGAGCGTTGCTGCCAGCAGGACAAGGATGGTCTTCCCAGGGGTTGCGTAGTGGCATCAGAATAGGACTGTGGATCATGGAACAGGAGACTAGGGCAGACAGTAGGTTAGAAGGGCTGAGAGTAGGGCAGAAAGGCTTGGGCATCCAGGAAGGGTCAGAGGGAGCACAGAGCAAGAGCAGGGTGAAGGGGCAAAGGTGTCTCTGTTGTGCATCTCACTGGTAACAGGCAGTTGCAGTGGAACACAGATACAGGAGTTCTGGAACATCTGCACAGGAGAGGATGAGAATGAGCCCTGAAAGGGCTGCAGTTTCATGGGGAACATGGCGCAATCCTATCTTTACCTCTTGAGATGTCTGGAATACACTCTTGTGCTTAAGTAGACAATAAACTGATTGAATGCTGCATTGGCTGGCCAATTCCACAGAGCCAGGACCATCTCAATGGCTCTTTCAGCATCCCATAACCAGCTTGAGAGTGATCTGAGCAGTGCTGACCTGCTGCAATTGGGATGCAAAATTATATGTGAAAAGCGTTTGACACGGTCCCACACATCATCCTTGTCTCTAAATTGAAGAGACAACAATTTGATAGATGGTCCACTTGATGGATAAAGAAATGTCTGGATGGCCGCAAGTAAGGAGTTGTGGTCAATGTCTAAATGTCCAGCTGCAGATCAGTAATGAGTGGTGTTCCTCAGAGATCAGTGTTGGGGCTGGTCTTGTTCAACATCTTTGTCAGTGACATGGACAGTGGGATTGAGTTGGCCAATGACACCAAGTTGTGTGGTTCGGTTGATATGTTGGAGGGAAAGAATGCCATCCAGAGGGACCTTGACATGCTTGTGAGGCGGGCTGATGCCAACCTGATGAAGTTTAACCATGCTAAGTGCAAGGTCCTACACCTGGGTCGGAGCAATGCCAGGCACAGTTCCAGGTTGGGCAGAGAAGAGGTTCAGAGCAGCCCTGTGGAGAAGGACTTGAGGGTGTTAATTGATAAGAAAATGACCATGAGCCGATTTCTGTGTGCACTTGCAGCCCAGAAAGCTAATTGTATCCTGGGTTGCATCAAAAGGATCATGACCAGTAGGTCGAAGTGACCCTGCCCCTCTGCTCTGCTCTTGTGAGACCTCACGGAGTATTGTGTACAGTTCTTGTGTCCTCAACATAAGAAGGAAGTGGAGCTGTTGGAACAAGTCCAGAGGAAGACCACGAGGATGATCTGGAGCACCTCTCGTACAAAGACAGGTAGAGAAAGTTGGGACTCTTCAGCTTGGAGAAGAGAAGACTGCATGGAGACCTCATAGCAGCCTTCTGAACAGCAACTATAAGGACACTGGTGAGGGACTCTTCATTAGGAACTGTAGTGATAGGAGAAGGGGTAATGGGTTAAACTTAAATAGGGGAAGTTCAGGTTAGATATAAGGAAGAAGTTCTTTATTGTGAGGGTGGTGGGGCACTGGAATGGTCGCCCAAAGATGTTGTAAATGCTTCATCCCAGGTAGTGATCAAGGCCAGGTTGGACAGAGCCTTGGGAGAAATGATCTAGTGTGAGGTGTGTCTGCCCATGGCAGGAGGAGTTGGAACTAGATGATCTTAAGGTCCTTTCCAGACCTAACCATTCTACTGTTCCATGATTCTACATGACATGGAATATCCCTTGAGTCATTTGGGGTCAGCTATCCCATCTCTGTCCCCTCCCCATCTCCTTGTGCATCCCCAGATTAAACACAAAAGGACTTTACACTGTGTAAGCAATGCTCAGCAATATTGTTCAGCTGAAACACTGATGTCTTGGCCAGTTTTTTGGTCAGAAATTCAAAACACAGCACCATACAAGCTACTATGAAGGAATCCTTGAAACTTTCGTTAAGATAAAATTACATATAGGCCTTCTGGCATTTAGACTTTAATGTCAGGCATCATTTTGACTACAGATACAGAAGAGAGTACTTGTGTTCTCATTCTCTGTCCTCAGTAGTTGGATGGAAGACCGAAACAACACCTGCCATATAATTAACAATGACCTATAAGAAGGAAGCCTTTTTCAGAAAATGTGCACCTTATGCATTTAGTAAATAGAAGAAACTTTAGCAATGCAATTTTCAACACTGCCATGTCTTTGTTATTTTTGTTAGTGAATGCTTTAGTGATGGACTTGCACCATCTTCTCTGAAAGGCATGCCTTAAAGTACACAGTACTTCAGGCAAATAAAATGGCATTTTCTGCACTCCAGGAAGCTGCCAATAAAGTAAAGAAACTCAAGCCACAAATAGATCATTTCTATCAAGGGAAAAGCAAATCAGGAAAGTAACAACAATCCTGCCAAGGCAGAGAAATGTACACTTTGTTATTTCCTCTTTTTTTCCATTAAAGAACTTGTCACTACAAACCATTTTTTTCTGACTTTCATTTCAGTTTTGATTGTCATTATCTTATCATTAGCAATGAAGTGCAGCTAAAACATATTCTTGACTACTTTTAGAATTTGATATCTATTAAATACCAGAATACAAAGAGATCACTGCGATTTCTACTCTTTTTTTTTTCCTTTTTTTTTCCTCTTTTTTTTTTCCTTTTTTTTTCCTCTTTTTTTTCCACTGAAGAATCTGTCACTACAAATCTTTCTTTTTTTTTTTTTTTTGACTTTCATTCTGGTTTCAATCGTCATTATCTAATCATTAGCAATGAAGTGCAGCTAAAACATATTCTTGACTAGTTTTAGAATTTGGTCTTTATTAAATACCAGAATACAAAGAGATCACAGCTATTTCTATGCTGATACTCTGTGCATTTTAGAACTTTCAGAAGAAAAAAACCCTTCTCATCTGTATCATCAACTGATCTAACCTGAGCTAGATTCAAAGAAAACTTTATTTCTTTTAGATGACCCTGCACAGAACTTGGTTGCACAAAATAAGGTTTCAGTGAAGGAAACGTCTTCAAAAAGGCAAACTTTGTACACCTGTCTGCTTTGAATTGGTTTTCCTTTTGTACTTCTCAGGCTTCTTTGTAATGATATCAGGTAATTGGATTATTTACTTCCTTGCATCATTCTAACTCTCTCCATGCTATGATTCCAGTAGGCAGTCTGTACTGCTGCACAGAACAGAGTACTGCATTCTGCTCATCTGTGAATGCCTCAGGATTTCTACCGGACCTTTTTGCCTTACATACACATGTAATAGAATCAAATCAGACAGAAAATGATAGGATATTATTCCTATTGATAGATTATCTGTACATTGGTATTTCATTGCTCACAGGACAGAAGACAAACCGAGAGAGCGATAATAAGTGAAATAGGAAAATGGAAAATGACAAAACATGTATGGTGCACGTGTAACTGAATACAATAAATTGACGTACCTGTGGCAAAACAGGACTTATAGAAATGAAGGCAGGGTATGAGATGGACTTGGCACAACAAATAGAAATTTCTCACAACAAATAGAAATCTCTCATGTAGGAAGAGAGGTTAGAATTAACAAAGGTAAATGTTATTAGACTATCAGCAAAGTGATGGGAGGAAGAGAGCTGGAGAGGGAAAATAATGGGTTGAGGTAAAAAGCTAAAACTGGAAACAAAGGACTAAATAAGAAGGAATGAATAAAAATCAGTCTGCAACATGAAAAGGCCAAGGGCAAAAGCTGACTGTGAGATAGAAGTTAAACTACAAAATGTGTAATAGGCAAATAAGAAGTAGCAAGAAGTATATGTTTTGTGAGACAGATAATAAGAGAACCTAAGAAAAAGACAGAGAATGATACAAAAGAAGGAAATAGTTTTTTATCAAAATGAGGGGATGCTAAATATTCTAGGTGTTACCCAGCCACTCTCATAACAATGTAGTAATATTCAGACAACAGTACGGTGTTTTGGGTCAAAGTAGAAGACAATTAGGACTAAACATCCAACAACCACTGAAACAGAAGATAATGAACATGAATATCCATCTGAGGAATGTAGCTCTAGAAAATTGCCTCCTGTCAGGTGCTGATTCAACAGTAGTAAACAGAAGGAAAAGGGGAATAAGCTAGAATAGTTGTTAGAAAGTTATTCTTATATCTCTTCAGATATGCGAACCATGGATTTTGAAGCTCTAGGGGAACTGAAAATTTTTCCTCTTCATACAGGTTTGGATTATAGCAATGCATTCCATGTATAGGGTATCTGTCAGGCAAAGTTCTTTCATCTTGAGGGCAATCTGAGAATGTAATAGTTACCTACAGGCAGAGGAAAGAGAGCAGACCAGTACCATACCAATTATACCATTCCTCAGAGGGATCCATTACAAGCACTTGAACTCCTTCAACTCTGATCCATAAAAGCAGTCTGTGTTAAAAAGCCACCGGTTGAATTCTGAGCTGCTGATATTCAATCTCAAGGATTTGGAAGAGTGGAATACGAGTGATGCCTTCCATAGTGATGAAGAATCTTCTTTGAAATGTTAACAATCCTGCTGCATATCTTATTTTTCTCTATTTGTCTACAACTCATATGCAGCATATACATAATATGGATAAAATATGCAGGGACCAACAGCTATAGTAATTTTTTCTTTTTTTTCCTTCAAAGAAAGAAAAAAATAAATACCAATGAAAATGTTTTTATACTTTATTTGAATTTAAATTGGTTTCTCCCCCTCTGTGGATTGTGCTCATTAATAGTAATGACTATCAAAAATTAGGTCTTTATAAACTTTCACATATGTCTGTTGTTCAACTGATGGCAAAGTACCCCTGGGAATTTTATGTGGGATACTAATCAGTCCTTAAGGGAGGAAGAATCCACTCTGAGGTAGGTATCAAGGTCCTTGTTCTGTTACTTCTATTTTCCCTGGAAAGCTGTGGAGAGGCCAAACCATAGCAAAATAATTTAGGCTAGAGTGGACTTCTGGAGGTCATTTCATCTAAATCTTTGCTCAAAGCAGGGTCAGCTTCAAAATTCAATCAGGTTGCTAAGGGCTGTCAAGTTACTCTCTGGACATATCTAAAGATAGAGTCTCCACAGCCTTGGGCAAGATCTTCCACAGCTTAAACATTTTCTTTGTAAATATTTCTTTCCATCCTTGAGTTGGATTTTAGCTTGCTACAGCTTGTGCTCACTTCCTCTTGTCCTTTTAGTGTACAGTTCTGAGCCAAGGCTGCCTCCATCTTCTCTTTAACCTCCCTTCAAAGGACAGCAGTCAGGTCTTTCTTTAGCCTTGACTTTTTCAGGCTGAAAAGAGTCAGGCTTTGTGCATCACATGCTCACCTAAGTATGTTGGTAGCCCTCCGTTCAAACTACATCAATATCATTCTTGTATGGGGGAGATCAGAACTGGAGACCGTACTCCCAGTGGGAAGTCCTGATTACATGAGTTCTGTATATGCTCTGCCTACCTGACACACTACCTTCACATTGGAATGGGATGATCTGGATATATGCTTTTTCCACACAGAAAGTTACAGACAACAATTTTTATGGAAAAGGAACAATGGCATGGAAACTTTGCCTTGAGAGAGGAGAGCAAAATCACGAAAGACCTTCCCCAACATTTAAGCTCTCAAAAATTCATGGCAGGATATTATGCCATTCTGCTAAAGCTTGGGTCCTGCATTTGGGGTTCATATGAAAAAGATGGAGGGAGGGTAAGAGCTAAGAAAGAAGAGAACAAGTATGTCTTTGAAAGGAAAACAAAAGCTGAAATGCAGATGCATTACTGAGAGGACAGTAAGTGACTTGATAAAATTTGTGTGTGTAGCTCGATGGGGCAGATAAACTGCTGGGAGATACACCCAAGGAAGTTAGAACATCTGCAAGTACTAAAGGTCCAGGAGAAGATTTTCAAACACAGTACTTTTCTACAATAGATTATTAAACTTTGCTTCTGGTTTTAGGAATTTTCCAAAATCCTTTTTGCTGAATGTATTGCATTTCAAGGAAAGTTTGATTAGCTGAAAGGAGAGATGATTCTCTGCCTATTTTATAGAAAGTAAGGAGAAAGGAGGAATTCATTTTAGCTGCATGAAGTACAAGTATAATGTGGCAAGAGTGGGAAGCTGTTATTTTCCCTTTTTTATTCAGTGCTTATCTCAGTGACAATCCTGTCTGTGCCTGAGGAGACACTTTGCATTTCTTCAGGCACAGAACTATGCTCCAGAATATAATTCCCAAAGATATCATTTTATACCAACCCAAGTTCTCCAAAGAGCCCTGCCTTGCAATTATTTTCCCTTTCTAAGTGCTACAACCGACCATTAAGTAATTGCCCTTGTTCAAACCAGAACCTGCCCTTGCACGCTGTCAAACTGCGCTGCTACCTTGAGCCTGTCAACATAGCACTGTGAATGTCCATAGAAATTAGAGACATTACTCTCTTTCCACCAAATTTAGCTTGTGCTCACTGCAGCATCTACCAATCTTTTTCTTCAGCAAGAGAGAGATGCCTTCATCAATATACTTCTTCACTAATTAAAAGTCTAGATTAATGCCAAGTAATAAAATTATTTACCAGGAAAAGCTGCAGGGAACACTTCATTTTTTATGTTCTGTTTATAATTAGTGCCAGAAAGAAAGAGGTCTGGTAGCAGAGAACAGAAATCAACGAGCACCTGAGGCACCACTCTAAATTGCATGCAAATTGATAGAATAAGAATTAAGAGGATGCAGTCATGATAATATTTAAACAGAGCAACCAGCCTTAAACTATATGGAATTCTATTCTCAGGTGTTGTAGTTTTTAACTCTAGATAGCAGATCTATGTCCTTTGCTAACTTAGAGCAACAGGAAAAAAAAACAAAGTCTGTTCCTTTGTTACAGACAAAAGCTGCCTGGAAGACAAATAGCTTTATTACACCACGCTGAGAGGAGGAGAGCCTGCTTTCCATATTTTTTTAACCAACTATTGTTTAAAAATTATTCTTGAGATGGTCTGTTTACTTCTCCATCCAACAAAAACCCCATAGAGGTTTGCTTATCAAAAACCAGTTTTTCCTAAACAATTGATAACAATCACAATTAAATTTAACCTGCAATTTGAAGTAACTCAAGTTATGCCCCAAAGCTCTGTGGCACATTCACTGCTGCTCCATCAAGTCTCATTCCTCATCAAACCTTGAAGCTTTGCATTCCCCTTGGACTGCATTTTCTTTTCTGTCTTTTATTGCTATGAACACTTCCAGCACCACAGAAGTAAATAATTTTTTCATTAATCAGTTTCCTCTGAATATCAACCTTGCTTGATTATTTCTCTTGTAACTTGCCAAGGAAGGATGTTTATTGTCTTTGTCAAAATGCATTTACCTTGCAATTATTCAAAAAGAGTTTTGCTATTCTGTTTTCTGGTCTCACTTTTACATGGTGGTACTTCTTGTTGAATAATATGAGTGCAATTTCCATAATGAAAATATAAAGACAAATTAAGTGTAATTTGTTAAACATATGCATTATGGCAGCAACCTGCTGACACCACTGTGGAAGATGTAGAAGCAATTTAATTATCAAGATGTTATTCTCTCTGTAATTATTGAAAACAGCTAAGAAGTAAGACATACAGAACACTTGAGGCTAGTTCTTTCCTTTCTATTTCACCTTCATAAAAATCACACACATTTAAAGATTATAAACTTGCAACACAAACCAAACAAGCTTATTCAACCCTTTGCTAACATGACTGTTCCGTCATGGTGTTAAAAGTATTATAGGAAAAAAATCCTCTATTTCTATTCACTAGTTATAATCTCATCAAAAATTAGTTTCCAAATGAAGTTATAGTACATTCCTGTTCATTAAAGAGCACATAGGAAGTTCAGGAATTATCTCCTCACAAAGTGAAATCACATTTGTACATTGATCAAGCTGGACTTTAGAGATCCTAGAGACAAGAACATACACCATTCTACTTCTGCCCTGTGACTTACCTAAGTGCTCTGAAAAGCAGAAGGGAAGAGGTGCAAAGAGTAAGTCTACAGGTTATTTTCATTTCGAGATATTTTTAATCTAATTTTTATAGGTATGAAATACATAATAAAGATATACAAGAAAATCATGTCTTCTTACAGTACAACAAATATATTTTGGGGAAAAAGCCAACACTTCTAGTCACATTATCAGATGCAAAACCAGCTTCCTCCGGAAAGCTGGCTCATATATGACTCTTTCTGAGTACAGTTTAAATTGGTTTTGCATTCTTGCTATCTCCAAAGTCCTGAAGCCAGTCACGCAATGTCCAGATGTTGAAAAGACAGTGATAAGGTAGTAGGTACTGATTCTCTACAACCTCCTGGCCAACTCCCATTGCTAAGACTATGAAACTTCGCTGCAAGTTAAAGCAGGCTTCTTAATGTTTTGTAAATGAGATTAATTGGAGCAATTTGAATGCTGGATTGGGAACAGAAGTTTTTATGCAGTGCACTTCAGGTCTGATTTAGTTGTATAGTAGGAACAATTAGAGGAAGGTCCTTCCCTCTTTCATCAATTCTCATGCAATATATCAAAAAAAGACAAACAGAAGAGTGCCTGAGAAAAAAAAAAGTATTACTGAGAAATAGATTACAGATTTGTGCACATTAACTGAAGTGTTACAGGGGCAGACCTTCCACTGGCGTTTCAGCTGCATTAAATTTCAATAGCACTATAACAGATTACTTGAGTTCCTGGTGTACCCCATGATGTTAATACCTGACAACCAGAGAAAAGTGGATTAAAATATGATCAAAGGCATACAGACTCCAAACTCTCTATACAGACGACTTATTTTAAGCTCAAATTTCTTTGTGTTTCATCTTCACTTATTTCGAGCACCATATTTAAAGACAATGAAACATTGCTTAGCTGAGATTCTGAGTCAGTATGATTATCCAGTTATACTTTAACACAATATATTAAAGAGGTTTTTTACTTGCTTTTCAAAAAGAAATTCTGTCTTTGTTTAAAACTGAAAATATTTTGTTACTGTTAGCTTTTCACATTATATATTATAGGATCATAGAATGGTTTGGGTTGAAAGGGACCTTAAAGATCATATAGTTCCAACCCCCCTGACAAAGGCAGGGATCTCTTCCACTTTGCCAGGTTTTTCTAAGACCTGTCCAACCTACCCTTGAACATTTCCAGGGATGGGGTAGCTGCAGCTTCTCTGGGCAGCCTGTGCCAATGCCTCACCACTTTCATTGTAAAGATCTTTTTTCCTAATATCTAATCTAAATCTATCCTTTTTCAGCTTGAAGCTGTTCCTTCTTGTCTGCATAAAAAGTCCCTCTCTGAATTTCTAGTACACCCCCTTTAGGTACTGGAAAGCTGTTATATATAAACATACAAGATGTTTACATTGTAGTTGAAGTTTGCTTTTTTCCACTTGAGGATTTTATGTATAAAACTTCAACTATGAATTGCACAAACTTTCAGTACATATCTATAACCATTTGTGATGATACAGTACTGATCTTGCATCGATAGTCTAGGTATCACACTTGAAGGGTAAGCTTTCACATATGAATGGTGCTAACACATAGATACATAAAAAAATAGAATATTGCACAGTCGAGGTAAGTGGTTAAAACCAAAACAGTTTGCATAAATAACATTTAAATAATGCCTGCCAGTTCAAGGCGCTTTCTCCTCCAGAATCTCAACTGCAGTATCTGACGCTCGTAAATATATTCTGATCACGGACTGAAGTAATGTACACCTTTGTCTAAGATTTTTTCCAGTAGGATATTTCAGAGTTTAAAAACATACGAAGAACCAACAACAGAAAAAACACATAGAGGCTCTTTGAGCTCAAGTAGTTTTTAGCATGCCTGTATTAAAAATGTAGTAAAGTCATAATAAAGTCTTCTCAACCTCCTTGATGAATCCAAGTACCCATTGGAAACCGTATTCTCGCATATTTCCCACTCTTTAAATTATGTTTAAACAAAACAAGACTTTCCTGAAATGGACTCAAACCTACAGCAAGAGATTTGCTAAATAAGACAAGTTATCAGGCTAAATATTCAACTGAACCCTTCTCATGTACCTCTCATAAAAAGTCAGTTATTTTTTATAAATATTTGATCAAGAAATTGCACAGAAAAGTATTCATGATCACACAATTATAATGCAGCTTAATTCCATGAAGTAAAAGGGGTAAACAAATTGAAACAAAATACGAGATCTGACATAATTCAGACATTAAATGTGACTCTGAAGTCATGCGGCTGAAGAGACGTAGAGGGGCAAAACATACAGAGCTGCAAAGAGCAGTGTTTTTCTAAATGCACCTGGAATAAACTTGTTTTGAATAATCTGCCCATTATAAGGTATGATTCTGGATTTTGACAGATTCCTCACTATGTGACATTACTGGATGCCACACTAATACTTTAAGGCACGGAGGCTTAAACTAAGCATTTTCCTAGGAAGCATATAGTAGGGTTCAGGAAAATCAAGATTAGATGATATCAGGAAGCAGAAGGATTAGCTACAGTCCCACTGTGAGAAAACCTTTCTGGCTGATTATATTTTAAAAAAGGGTGTGAGACTCTGTCTTAATAATGCAATTATGAAAAAAAAAAATCAACTGGCAAGTCAAAACCACATATTAACCTTTTTTCCACTCTCCTGTGAATTAAGTCACTGTATTGACTGTTGGAATAATAGTCCTCAAATATAGTCTGTATATATCAGTTGAACTTAGCCTTAATTTGAACTGGATGCAAATTCTCCTCCACTTGAATCCTAACTTTTAAAGTAAATCTGCAGCAGAATTGTGCTCAAATCTGAACTGCTGAGAGATTAATACTTCTTTTTATTAACACAAGTGCTTTATAGTATTGTTCATACATTTATATTGGAGTCAGAAAAGACATTAGTATACAATTTATATCTGAACATTAGAATTCAGCTGATAACAATTAAGAAAATCTTTGTTTTATTGCATAGTGTCAACAATGAAATGAAAAATCTATTGGGCTTTTCTCTTTTCTAGTCTTATTTTGGCTCATGTGCTAGGAAACTCTGAAAATATGGTCTTTTTGTTTAGATAACTATATTTCCACAACTATGCTTAGTAAAACTGATTATAATGTTCCTGGTCTGCTTTTTCCAAAGAAAAAAAGAAGCCTGATATTTCAGTATATGCCCAAAAAATGTCCTTGGGAAACTTACTGTTTTGACATGTATCAGAATAAGAGTCATACATTTTTATGCTGGAAAGTCTATATAAATACACAGTTGTAATTAAAAAAAAAAATGACACCAGCTTGTTTACAGGCTCCAGCACTGGCTTTCTGTAGGGTCTATGTAGCATCATAAAGCAAATTGTGACAAGATCACTTTTCACAAATGCATATATTCAAAACTAATTGCATTTCACAAATGCATTTTTAAATACATTCCATGATTTGATAAAATGCGTCAGCCTAGTTCTGAGCTTCTACAATGATGCAGCTTCTGAAATGTTCAGTAACATTTTCTTATGAAGAAACTACTTACACAATTCCATGGTTACCAGATGGAATATCAAGAATCCAAGACAGCTATCTTTTCAGATTAGATCTGGTAATTACTAATTAGAAAAGGAAGGAAGACATAACATTTACATTTAGCTCTGGGAGAATTTGGACCTATATAGAGCCCCAGTGCATGCTTCTCATTGCTGAAACTTTCTTGTAACCCTAGTGTCATGGTTTAAGCCCAGGTGGCAGCCCAGAACCACGCAGACTGCTCACTCACTCCCTCCCCTCCCTCTCCTTCCTCCCCCCCCACTCGTGGAGGGATGGGGAGGAGAATCAAAAGAATGTAACTCCCACAGGTTGAGATAAGAACAATCCAGTAACTGAGGTATAACACAAACCACTGCTGCTACCACCAATAATAATAATGATAAGGGAAATAACAAGGAAGAGAATATATGACTGCTCAACACCCACCGACAGATACCCAGCCCAACCCAAGAAGTGATCTAGGCCTTCCAGGTAACTGCACCCAGTTTATATGGTGGGCATGACGTGCTGTGGTATGGAATATCTCTTTGTCCAGTTTGGGTCAGGTGTCCTGTTTCTGCTTCCTCCCAGCTTCCCTCCTCCCTGGCAGAGCATGAGACCCAGAAAGACCTTGATCAGAGTAAATATGACTGAGCAGCAAGTAAAAACATTGGTATTATCAGTGCTGTTCCCAGTATGAAAGTCAAAACCACAGCACTGCACCAGCTACTAGAAGGAGGAAAATGACTGCTACTACTGAACCCAGGAAACCTAGTGATGTGGTTTAGGCAGAAAACCCCAGAGGGACCATAAGGGACTCTCTATCTTGTGTCACTTCCATGAGCCTTGTTGGGTGACAAGCAACTATTGAGAGTCTGCACCATACATACACAGGCTGTGAAAATAAAAACAGTAATTGTATTTGTGTTATTTAGATAGTGGAATCAGGGTCCTACGGAAGTTAAATCAGTGTGTGCCATCAGCATCCATCACATGTGATTCCATATTAGCAGAGGTTGTGACTTTTAGCAAGATCAGAATGAAGCTGAACAGGAGAGCCTGGGCAATTTATTGCACAACCCAAAAAATTCTTGTATGTTCATTTGATTTTTTTTCACTTGAACAACTCCACTAAACTAAGGGGTGAGGGAAGAGCGCAGCACTCATGTTTAAGAGGTTAAGTATAGGCTCAAAATTTGCAGAATCTGTGTCTACATGCTTCACATATTTTGCCATTTCAAATGGTCAAATTACTGAACATTCTTCTGTTATTCAGAATAATGAAGCATGTATAGTAAATACAATAAATTTATAGAATCATAGAATAGTTAGGGTTGGAAAGGACCTCAAGATCATCTAGTTCCAACCCCCCGGCCATGGGCAGGGACACCTCCCACTAAACCATGCCACCCAAGGCTATGTCCA
>JASSUY010051916.1:0-36812 GCA_032466535.1 Forpus xanthops | reverse complement strand
TGGGTCAGGTGCCCTGTCTCTCCTTCCGCCCGGCTTCTTCCCGGCTCCCCTCCTCCCTGGCAGAGCATGAAACTCCGGAAGTCCTTGGCCAGTCTGAACATTCTAAGCCATAACTATAAACACTGGTGCCATCAGCACTGTTCCTAAGCCAAAAATCCGAAACACAGTGCTCACCAGCTACTGCTTAAAGAAAAAATAACTGCTGCTGCTGAACCCATGACACTCAACAACCCTAGTTCTCTCAAACATACTCAACAAGTTTTTCTGCTCAGAGCCCAGTTCTGTCAACCATTCACTTACGAACACAAGGCTAAACATTTCACTGAAGAGGTCAAGAATAGAAAGCAAAGTCCTATTAACTCATAGGGTTTACATGCAGAAAGTTCATTGCAACTAACACAGAAATGATGGCCGGCCTGAAAGCTTGATAACAGCTGTATTTCAGAACTTGGCCAATACTAGAAACACATAGACAAGAAGTTGCTTTCTGTGACAAAAAAGCATGCAGAAGTTTTTTCACTTGTTAAAAAATTCTCCTCATAAATTTAGTCCCCAGAAAAATACAAAATCAAATTATTAAACTATTGGTCTTCCAGGACCATGATCATATTATGTCAATATAAATTAAGTTATTATTTCCCAAGGGCACTAGGACACAAAGGTATGAACATAAGATGGAACACTGGAAAAACTAGCTATACGAAACAAGTATTCTACCATGAGAACAGTCAAACCCTGCAAGGGGCTCTGAAAGGCTGTGGAGTTTCCACCCTTAGGCATATGCAAAACTCGACTAGAAATGGCTCAGAACAATTTTAATCTTTTTGGAGCAGGAGGTTGGATTAGATGACCTCTGGATATACCTTTCAACCTATGTGAGTATATGGTTCAACGATTTAATTTCCTTCTTTGATGTGTAACCTGATAGGTTTTCTGGAAAGCAAAAGCCATAGTATGCAATACTTAAGCTTTAATAAAGTTCTTGTCATGTCACTAGCCATCTAAGAAGTTACAGTTTTGATTAAATTACTGAAAGATAGACTTGATGGAAATATTGAATTAAAAGATAGTCTTCCAAGGGTAGCACTCAGAGGAGGAGAACATTCTAAGTCAAGAGAGTTAAATGTCTGTCACAAGTCTGGTAGTTTTCAATACTTGCTCTAAGACTACTAATTAAAGTAATATTCTGAGTATCCATTGTCCATGCTACATAATAAAGCTAAACTCAAGATCCTTCTGGCTCAGAAAGGTTTATACTCATGGAGCAGTCATGGAGCAAGCCTCTGTTGGCTCTTGCCAGCTTAATTATTTTCAGTGTGTGAGGAGTATGTCAAAACATAAGTTGCAAAAAGTGTATATCCAAGTGCCATTTGAGTAGAAAATGTATGCTTCCACAAAGACACAAGACAACCACTTTCTTATGCCTATTTCCAAATCTGTAACACAGCATTGTTCTTTAAGTAGCAGTGCCCAAACTATGTTCTCGAAAGGATTTATCTGCATCTCCTTATATAAAGTCTTGCACTGTCACTGTAGAATTGCTGCTAACATATTACACAGTTGTTTGCTACATAAATACCCTTGTAAGACTTTTCCTCTTTTTAAGGCATAGGAGATGAGAAGTGGCAGAGGCATACCTGAATATGACTTATCACTGGGGTTTTTAATGGCTCCTGAATGATCAGCGTTCAACACAGAGTAAAGCAGTTGTTAAGAAGTTCCAATTTCTTCTGGTAACCCAGTGACAGTCCTATTAGTCCCAGAATCATTTTCCTACTCCTTCTCTGCCTAACTTGTGTCAAATATTTTTCAAACAGAGATGAAAATCAGGGTTCAGATATTCCTTCGACACCCAACAGTGATCTTGTCATGCTTTTGTAATTACCATCCCATGACATGTGTCTCCTGTAGCTTTTAGCCACAATGAGCCAACAACTCATTAGTAGCAAGAACTATGTTAAAATAAAGAAGCACAATTCAAAAGCAACTACATTTTACATATTTTCTGAAAAGTGATTGTAATGCCGTATTGTCCTGGGTTCAGCAGTAGCAGTCATTTTTCTCCTTCTTGATGGCTGATGCAGTGCTGTTTTTGACTTTTGGCCTGGAAACAGCACTGATAACACTGATGTTTGCAATTACTGCTTAGAATGTTTTGGGCTGCCAGGGAAGAGGGGAAGCTGGGAGGAAGCAGAAACAGGACATTGGACCCAAATTAGCCAAAGAGGTATCCCATACCACAGCATGTCATGCCCAGTATGTAAAAACAGAGGGCAGAGACATGAAAGGATGGGGTTCGCTTCTGGGTTGGGCTTGGTATCAGATGGCAAGCAGTTGTATTTTCTTCTCTTGTATTTCCCTTGCCATTATTATTACTGGTGGTAGCAGTAGTGATTAGTTACTGGCCTGTTCCTATCTCAACCTATGGGAGTTGCATTCTTTTGATTCTTCTTCCTATCCCTCCGGGAGCAGGGGAAAGAAAGAGAAGGCAGTGAGTGAGCAAATTGCGTGAGTTAATACTTAAACCATGACACTTATACATAACAGCCTCTTATCACCAGAAGATTTTTCAGATGCTGCAGAATCCTGGGAAAATAGCTAATGTCCATAAACCATAGGTTTTGTTCTTAATAATGACATTTAGCACAGAATAACAGCGCTGTAGTGTGGGATTCAATTGCTTTAAACTTTTAAGAACTGAAGGCAGGCATTCAACAGCACCCTGCTCAAGAAGAGTCCTGTGATAGATGTTTTTTTTTCTGTGTGTTTGCAGTAATGCTTAGGCTGTTGGAGTCATATGGCAGAGAACAGCCAGCACATGTCGTGGGGAGCTCAGAGACATCAGGTGTGGCAAAGGAGAGTCAAGGCCTGGCTGAAATCTGCAGCATTTCCAGAGGCTTAGTGACTGAACAGAGGGGCAGGGAACAGGAGGGTTCATATCAGCAGAGGCACTTTTCTGGGGGGAGAGGCTCAGTGTTTGCTGCCACTTGGAAGATCAGGAGGCAAGAACTTAGTGGGTAGGAGTGAGTTATACAAAAATGCTATCATTATTATATCTACTTTAGTGGCCTCAATTAGATTAGATAGACATAGGCTACATTTTTTTTTATTTAAAATTAGGCTTTCTGAGTTAAAAGGCCTTATGATATTGTGGGAGTTTTGGGGAAACAAGAAGTTCTAGAGAGATGAACTTTGAGCTTTGATTGACTCATGGTCTTGTTACAGTAGCAGGAAAATTAATCTGATGGTGGGAAATATTGTTGCCTCAAGAAAAGAAGAGTATAATTAAAAGCACCACCATCAATTAAAGTTGCTATCTTCTTCATACTTTGAATAGGATTTAATATTATCAGAGAAAACAGAAATAGGATGAAGTTTTCACAGCCATGTTGTAAATCCTTGACCTTGCTGAAATCATTAACTTGAGGTTTGGATTTTTTAATTATTATTTTGGCTCAATGTTCCAAATGACTTTAATAAAAAATTTAGAGATGAGAAACTGTGCCCCAAAACACTATAGCAAGTTTCACACTTTGTTGTTCTTGAAGGCCAAATTACTTTTATTCCCTTTCACGAACTCCTCTGTGACATGCACTCTTCTCCCTTTTATTCAGGCAGTCACAGAATCACCGAATCTCAGAATAGTTGAGGTTGGAAGGGACCTTTCAAACTTCTCTCAGTCTTTTTACCTCAGCAGGGATCCTGGGCAGCCCTCCATTTCCTGTGTTTCCTTGTGACAGGACTCCCTTCCCAATAACCACAACTGCCTAACCCCACACCCCACACCCCCCACACCCCCCATTTCTGCACTCTCCTTGGTTTTCCTCGTTTATTTTTGCTGAAGACTTTCTGTGTAAAAGTACAGCTATACTAAAAAGATGACAGCAGAAGTACACATTCAGAAGACACATTCCAAATGTCCTCCTTTGCCTCCTTTCTTATTTTTATATTTTTACATTTTTACCTAAATTTATGCTGTTCCTTTAAAATTCGCATTGATTCTGAGATGGCCTCAATTAAATGGTCAGAAAGGAAAAAGAAAAGGGAGAAAAAAAAGGAAAAAGAAAGCAAGACGTCGTGTTGGTCATATTGTCAGAGCTGTCTCTTTTCCAGCCAACAATATACTTTGCTGGCTTGACTACATGTGTGAATATTTACCAGATGGTGTCAAAATAGTATTCGTCTTTCCCAGAAGATGGAAGAAATTAAGTTTTATTTTACTCCAAAATTTTCTGTTAAAGTCTTATTTACCATTCTCTGTTTCTTCTGTTTCCACTTTCTGGGGAAAAATAAATATTAGCTTTTCTGTAAGACGTGAGATGATGTTACAAAAATGTTGCAATTTGCTTTCCCTCTTGCCATTTCACTATTCAGAATTCCCTGCCTAAAAATTGTTTCTCCAAATGTGCGCAGTGTAACTCTTGGGAAGCACCACAACAGATAAAGCTTTAAGGTTTTAGGGTATAAAATATTTCTTTACACCATCTGCAGGTCACCCTGATTCTGGACAACTGTGGGCACCAGCCATCCAACCCTCTAGTACAAACTAATATATTTTAAGGCAAATGTTGCTAAAGGAAATGCAGCTATAACCTGTACCTGCAGATCTCACTGTGCCTCCTGTTGTACGGATGGGAGAAGTTCATTCAGGATCCTTTTTCTTGTTCCTGTGTTCTCGCTTCAGTTTGGAAATTACTTCACAGTTGCATAAAGTTCACTTTACGCCACTGATACCACAGCCTGGAGCCTTACAAAGCAGCTGCCAGGGGCCACATGCATTAAAGGACAGAACATAAATGGAAAAGACTGAAATTATGTGGGCCACTATTTACCTGAGGAGCAGTGGCTTATCGAGTATAAGATATATATGACTGACATAAATTGCTGTTACATTATCATCATGAAAAGTTGAAAGAGAGAAGTTGCTTTTGAATATGTGAAATGGTGTTTTACACATGGAAATTTATTTAAATATCTGTCTGAAATATGAGTTGATTTTACTTTATTATCTGCCTTTCCTTTATAGCATATTTTCACAGTTCTGAATTTCCTTGGTGTTAATTTTAACCTCCCTTGGTTTACATAAACTTTAACTTTCACTTTAAGAAGCAGTCTGAACATCTTAACAAACTTCTTTGCTAATTTATAATGACATTACATAACTGAGTAAATTATGAAAAATTTATTCACTTTTCTGGCATGATTTCATCCAATAAATGTAATTAGCATCTAATATTTTGCAAGTGAAGCAGACCTCCTGTAACCTGGCCATTTGCTGATCATGCAGTACTGTTACTTTTAACTTTGTCTGCTAATTTCTATACACTGTCTCATTATCCCATCCTCCTTTTACCTATTGTCATGGTTTAAGGCCCTCACACAGTTTTCCTCACCCACTCCCCCCTCTTTTTTCCCCCAGTCCAGGAGGATAGGGAGGAGAATCGAAAGAATGCAACTCCCACAGGTTGAGATAAGAACAGTTTAGTAACTAAGGTATAACACAAATCGCTGCTGCTACCACCAATAATAATAGTGACAAGGGTAATACAAGGGAAACGAATACAACTGATCATCACCTGATACCAAGCCCGACGCAGCAGTGAACTCCCATCTTCCAGATCCCTGATCTCTGTTTTTACATCCCAGGCATGATGTGTTGTGGTATGGAATACCTCTTTGGCTAGTTTGCATCAGGTGTCTGCTTCCTCCCGGCTTCCCCTCCTCCCTGGCAGAGCATGAGACTCAGAAAGTCCTTGGTCAGACCAATACATTACCAAGCAGTAATTGAAAACCCTGGTGTTATCAGCGCAGTTCCCAGGCTGAAAGTTAAAAACACAGCACTGCACCAGCTTCCAAGAAGGAGAAAAATGGCTGCTACTGCTGAACCCATGACAGTATCCACCCCTTTTTCCATACCCTTCACATCATGCTCAGATCCCGTATTTTCAATATACCATCACATGTATATATGAATATATACATCCACACACATGCAGAGAGGGAGAGAGATCATACCTTAGTGCATAGACCAATTCTGATAAAGCTGCTGAGTCCATTCAGTACATGATATCAGGCTCCATCTTCTGTAACAGACTTTCAGAGCAGGGGAGGCTGGCAGTGTTCACACTCGTGAATAACCTGGGCAATAGTGTCCATTACTAAGTGTACCGCTTGATCATGAGTCCATCTGTACGTTGCATCTCTACCCTGATGGCCTGAGGTGTCATGGGCCCACCAGGCTCGAAATAATTCACCCTCCCCTCCAGCAGTTTGGGTTCAGCTGCTGCTGCTGAACCCATGACACTTAGATACTGAGAAGATGCTCTGTATGTCAAAAAGGGTGGCCTTTATTCTGCACAAAAGGGTTAAGACCTGCACCCTGTTGTGAAATTGGGATTGTGCCAAAAGTATGCCCAATATCCTGATGGGAGCTAACAGGAAACTGATAGCACCATCACAGAAAAATGTTATAACTATCAGAGTTACAGACATTTAATCAGCAATTCGTATTTCTGCACATGGTTCTGCATATGCCTTTTCACTGTGTGCAGCTCAAGTAGTAGATGTTCATATTTATGCAACTTTGTGAAACATCATACAACAACTTTTAGCTGAGAAAATGCACAAAAGAGAAGCAAAGAGGCAGTCTCAAACTGCCAGGATACAAAAAAGGATCAGAATACATTTTAGTGTAGGTTTGTAAAAAAATAAAATGTTAATGTGAAAAAGTAAAAATGACACTGCACCTTGTATTCACACACATGCTAAAGCTAAACTTTGCCTGGCCATGCAGTTCTTCACTTGAAGACTCCTAGCTTTCTGATCAACCTCAGCAACGGTTCCATAGTCAACTTACAGTCATGTAATGGAAACTCTTCAGAAACCCAAGTACAGGGCGATGAAAAATACTACTGTGCAGTGGCAATGCATATCTTTCTCTTTTTCAGTGGCTTTTCACTTTCTGCATAAAGCGACAACTAAACCTAAATTTTAGGGTTAGGTTTAGTGGAGAGTCCCATAATCTTTTGCCATTTTTTGAAAGCTTATTAACTACATTGTGGCAATAAACTAAATCAGTTGAAACCTGAATAGTTACCTACAAGTTAGGTAAACATTATAGACACTGTTCTTTTAAGGAAACAAAAAATCTTCAATTTTGTCATATCCAGTAGACAACTTAGCAAAAAAAATCACAAGTTACTGTTGTGCAGCTTCAGTGTAAGACCTGTTTTCCTAATGATTTTTGTGCTATGCTGTAGGACAGCTTGTAACATCAAAAGCACCCTCCATATTTTCTGAGAACTCAATCTATCTCCTATTATTAAGAAAATAACCTTGCTCAGCAACTTTTTGGGCACATTGGTGGTGTGTTCTTTCTCTTAGTTAAGAAATGCATCAGATTGCCATGAATGATTTACCTAACAGTTTCCCCCATACATATGTTGTACAGACTGTATGTCCTGAAGATATTAGACTTTGCCTCAATTTTTATTTAGCGGGGGAGTAATAACCTGCCATGATCTTGGATTTTTATAAAGCAAAGTTTTGAATAATAAGTTGTATAAACAGAGGCAGAATAGGTCTTTGGTATTTTTCATGGGTCCTCTAGGAAACAATAGTAAATGTTCCTTCATGTTGACTGATTATTTCTTTGAAATGTTCTGTATATTCTGTGCTGCCAATGCAGTATAATTTAGAAAGTTGCCATTTAAGTCCACATATCTTACTGTGATATTAAGTGTATTTAAACCCCATAAAATGCTTTCTAATTTATTTTTCATTTAGTCCATTTAATAAAATAGCAATAATGTTCTTTCAAGTGAAGGTTATGGAAGGAAAATTGCTTCTACTTTTAAAATATACTCCTCAATTTGCTGTACCATTTATTGCACTGCAGAAGTCATTTACCCTCTGGAACATTCACTTACAATAAAATTATTGCTTAATTTTTTTAAAAAAACATGGGAGATTGGTCATGTTCTTCATAACTTTAAATGAAATTTTGTACACTGTTAATGCTTCACAGTTATGCCTAGCAATAAATGTGAAATTTAATTTATCCTTGGTATTGTTTTTGATTTTGCTTTCTGGAAGCTTTGTCATCTTCTGCAGTCTTTGGAGAGGTATTAAAGAATGACAGAAAGTGTTACAGTGATGATGCTTAAGTTATCTTGAAGTGTTTCATCATCCACTGCTGTTGCTCTCAGGTTTCCGCTTGTTACAGAAGCCAGTTTTAATGTAGTCTATATTGGCTTTGAAGATGTATGGAGGAGGCACACTTGGTTCACCAGCACTCCTGGAAGGTCATGCATTTCTGATGTTCCCATGTGGTTGGAAGGCATCTAGGAAGAAATGTGATATTAGCTCTAAGCCTCTTGAGTCTGGTCAAAGTCCAAGCACCATTTCTGTCAGGAACCTTCTGTTCTCCTCTTCCCTTCTTGCATCTCTGTGTGCCAGCCTTTCCTTCAGTCACTACTGCATTCACAGGGTGAAGGTGCAAGACTGAGAAGTGGGTCTGTAACTATGACATTTTAGAATCTAATTTCTTTATTTCTTCAGTATTTCATATAAAGTATTCTCAATTTACAAGAAACAATATGTGTTTTCTAAACTGCCAGCCCTACAAAGTACCTCTGGGAGTGGTAAATCAGGCTATACTGCAACTTTAATGATGTTGCTGTGCTTAAAAGTTATTTTTCATTGTATAATTGCCCTCCACTTACACCTATGCAGTCCCATTATTTTCAGTCGATATGAGTAGTTGTAGCTGTTTGGAGCTGCTGATTTGTTACATAAGTGCAGAGCTAAAATCACTAGTTTGCCTTTGTTGTCCTGCAAGCAATGGCCTTGGTTTATGCATCCTTATGGAACAGTTTTACTGCTGTCTAGTTGAGCATTATACTTGCTACAGTATTTTATGGATAAAAAAACATAGTTCTTCCCCCACCCATCCTGGAGAAAGATACTTGCTAGATCAGTTCAGATTAGGGATGTGCGAAAACACAAAAAATTACTCTGTTAGGGCTTTCAGCTTGGATTTCAGGTGTGAGTCTCAGGCTATTTGCTATTGGCTTTGATCAGTTCTTTTCTTGAATCTCTGAGATTTATATCTAAGGCTCTTAATGCCTTCACATATATCTGTTTAGTCCCAAAGATGTACATGTTGGTCCAAGAGAGTTCAGGAGTATGGAGCTTGATTGGCTGCTTAGCTCTTAGGTAACTTGGGGTTCTTACAACTTTTATTGCAACTAAGAACTGCCTGTCTTAATTTCCAAAAGAACAAATTAATCAATTTGTCACACTTTTTTCAATCTGAAACAACATTGTTCTTTCACAGATATTACATACCAGTGACAATGATAATAATTTCTAATTATTTAGTTATGAGAATTGATGGTACTATAGGGGTTTCACTTAAGAAAGTTATCAGTCATCTTTACAGTTGTCCTATTACTTGTTTGTCTTGTATCTAAGTGTTTTGTCATTCATAGAACCACTCCTAAATATCTTTTCTCAATATAATATCCTGCCAGGCATTAGAGCAAGTAAAACTTGTAAGATGCAGATAACTGGCTTAATAGTGCCTTAACAAAGTAATTGCACTGAAATTGAAAGCAGTAAATAGCCACATAGGCTGCCTGGTATAAAGATGATGTGATTTTATTTTTTTTTTCCTGTATGTGCCCATGTGTTGGTGGAGATCATGTGATTAGCAAGTATATGAAAGAGGGTGGGGTGGTACATAGTAGTCAAATGTAACCAGAATGAGGTTTTAGTCAACCTGGCTATGCAAATATATTGGATTACTTTGTTATGAAGAGTTTGTGTTAAGATGGAGCAAATGTGATCTAAGAAACAGAAAAGTAGTGGGTTATGCATGAAGTGAAAATGATAAAACAGTAACTAGTAGCAAAAACATGCATATGAAGGAGCCACTGTCTGGTTCTCATGTAGTGTTTATGCTTGACCTTAAATCTCTACCTGGGTAATGAATATTTGAGATTCAGAGCCTTTCTTCATATTCTGATGAAATATTTTATTAAAGAAATATTTTTTTTTTAAAAAACCCACCTGTGATTTTCAAATTGTTTCCAAAGGACTGAACACATTGTGAAAGCTACTGCTTTAGCCCCACAGTGTGAAAAGACACCATTGAAAATGTCTTAGAATGATGATAAAAAAGAGGAGGATCCTTTATTTTTGTGTGGGATATAATGCAGAAGTGTTGTAGCAAGTGTATCTATAATTACTTGTGATGGTAAGACAAGTGCCTAGATTTAAGTCTTTAGAATATCTTACTGTACTTACATACAGGCAGAAACACCTACAAGTCTAGTTTCAAGATGACAGTGTGGCTTGTACTGTAAGTAGGTAAGAACATATTGTTTTAAATATTTCTTCCAGTTTTAAAATTAACATTATTGCATTTTGGCAACACTTAAGACAGCTTGTTCTGTTGTTCCTAAATTATTCATGAACTTGCTGTAATATCTTTCACTTTGTTTGTGGTGCCATTGCAAGCTCTACAGATGGGCTCAGATTTAATTTAATGAGAATTTCCTGCATGTACAGAACAGTGTGGGTGTCTGTTTAGAGATGCACAAAATTGTGTGGGTTTAAAAGCATGATGATTTGTTCTTTTGGTATTTGAAAATTAATGTTTAATTCTCAAGCTCTTAATGGTTTTTACTAGGCAAGTCTGAGCACTTTGGTAGTATCTGCATGAACACTTGATTTCATGTGGCTTGTGAACAGAAGTTTCTTTTAAACTGTCATGAAGGGGACTTAGGCATTAGTTGGAGTCAGAACTGTAGATAGACTAGACTGGCACTTGCTCGCTTCTCCTTGTCAACCTATTCATCTCGCGTCTTCCATTTGCCCATCTTATCCCCTCTCTCCCTGCCCTACCTTTGCAGTCCATTCTTACACACAGTGAAATCTTCACGTATTTCCCCAAAGGAGATTTTGGTTAAGCTAACCTTTGCTTTACTGAGCTGAAAGGCATCATAGGACTTTTCTCCTTTTTTTGTTTTTTTCTTTTTTGCTTTAGTGTTTTGTGTAAATGACGCCTAAGTACTTCCAAAATGTAAGAGAAACAGTTTGGGGGGGATGCTAGTTGTTTCATTTAATCAGCTCTTAATATCTAGCTGCCTCGGGTCTCCTAGGTTTTATGAAGTATTTACAGTTGTTTGTTTGACAAATTACATTTATGGTGCCCTCTTCTCAAGTTTACTTGGATTCCTGGAATTAATGTTATCTTTTCTTGAGGAGTGGAGTGGGCCAGTGCTTTTGGAGATTGTCATCACAGTCCCTGTGGATAATTTCATATTGCACAGTAGTAGTTAGTGCTCTTGAGTCTTTTGTAAGGATGATAAGGATGCTGCACCCTGCCCTCTTCAGTTTGAGAAAGAGTTAGCTTGGAGATACTCTGGTGTTTTGAAAAACATGAAGGCAGTGTATCTGAGCTAAAGCAGAGATGGGTAGGAAACTGCTTTGTGTGCCTCTGGTCCCTACAAAAAGAATTGCAATAGGAAGCTCGCCTTCGTTTATCAATAACAATCCAAGCAGTGGTTGAGATATCAGTAGCATCTATAAGAGCTGCTTTCTTTGAATGATATTTTTTGCGAGAGACAATTAACATATTGATAGCAGTGTGGTTTGTTTTTTTCATGTCCTTTTAAACAGTTTAATTTTCACCTGGCATTGGTTGTAATTTCAAAGTTGCTAAAACAGACCTTTCTCCATTATCACAGGGTACAGCCTTCCTAGTCCCTTGGGAAGTATCATGTCTTTTCTATTTGGCCTATAACCTTGGTCTAATTCTCAGTTTTGATTACCTTTGGTATCCTGGCATCTGCTTTTTCTTACATGATGTTGGCTTTATATGACAGCTGTACCATACAGCTTTTGTTAGCCATGTGCAAATCTTAAAGTCATAACATTTCATATCCCAGTAATGCAATATTCTGTTTTCTGGTCTTGGCAGATGCCATATTTTCTGATCCATATCTATTCAGAGCTGCTGTCAAAATATTTTTCTTAACCTGTTACTAAGAGCATTTTGCCTAACTCTTAGCTAACATCTCTCATGGCCCTCCCTTTCTCTGTCATGCAGAATAAGATGCTCATTTTTTTCTGTTAATGATGCTGAGGGCCTTTCCCAGCCTATGTATTTTTTGTGTGATATCATGCCATTTCAGATGGATCAGAATTTTTTCACCCACATAAGTATGCTAGTATGCTTCCTCTTTCCATGCTTAGGAACTACTTGCATCAACACAGTAAAAAATCCACCAACTTGTTTCTCCATTATACCTTACCTTAATACACCCTTTGTCTCTAGAAGTTTGATGACAGTCAGGCAACTGGTGAGCTTGTCATGCTGACTACCAATACCTTGCTGTTTTCAGGTTGTCTCTTCTTCTTTCCATCAGTTGCCTTGTGCCTTGTACTTGGACCAGCAGGTCTTTAGGGCAGACTGTCCTTTTCATTCTATGTTTGCAGTCTGACAGGGACTCAGGAAATGCACCAGTTAGTATGAGAGGATAAAAGAAAGCTACAATTACAGGAATTATGTATATTAAGAAGGACTAATATCCAAGTTGGTAGCTATAGAATGGCTACTTTTAATAGAAGAACCATGCCTCTAAAGTCTATTATTTCTGAGGAATTAATAATTTTTCTCTTCTCCTTTTCACACACTACCATTGCTTTAAAATGTTCTTATCTATATTTACTAAGAGGATTGTTTATTTGCCTTATTTATCTACGTGCTGAACTTCTGCAGGAAAAGGAAGAATTACAAAAAAACTAAAATGTGGGATAGATTTCTAAAATTTGACATGAATCCTATGAAGTGAATTCTGAAACTAAAGAAAAAACTTGCAAAACTTAGAAACTGCTGTAAAAGAAGTTCCATGTAATTTTGCTTTGAACTATGAAAATCTGTATCAAATTTAAAACTTTGTATTTAATATAACTTAACAGAACCAGGCATCTGTTGAAAAATGTGTTTGCTTACACACTTGGGAAATCCTTGAGTAAAGCTCATTGTTCTGGCTAATCTGATAAAGTGTTTTACATGTAACAATACTCAGAATAGAAGAAAACAGGGTATAATTCAGGCAAATTAAATTTGTCTTCCAAATGTAAATATCAATGCAACTGGGATTTTTCACCTTTTTACTTTCTGGCCTAAGTGAGACCTCTCCAGGCATCCTGGAGCCTTAGGAGCCAAGCACTGATGATATAGTTCTCCACCCTGTGGGGGTTTATTGATGAGCATCATCTGTGATCTGAATCTTCCCTGAGCATTCCTCTTTTGCAGTGCCATCTTCTTATAATTCCACTTCTTCAAGTTCAGATAATTTGAAGCAGCATTTCTGCTTCCATTACTTTTTGGAAACAGAGTTGCAGCAGTATTTCTAATCTATCAAGTATAATGTCACTTTTCAGTGTTCTCCAGTTGTTTTTTTGGCTCCTGGTTTGTTTTGTGTTCTTTTTAATGTTCTTTTCACTATCACTGAAGTAATTATGCGACTTGCTCTACAAGGTAAAGCAACTGGCCTGCTGAGGCAAAGATCCTGCTTTCACCAGTCACTAACATTTGATGTGTTACAGGTAAACAGGGCAGGAAAACTTGCATCATGTCTTGTTGAAGGTCTGAAGCTATTTCTAGAAGTATTCCTTTGTGAAGTCCTAACACCCAAGAGTGTGACATTGCCTCTTCACTTCAGCTTTCTTGCTATAAACAAGAAAAACTGCTTTCAACTTTTATACATGGTACCAATTAAAGACTCACAATATAAATATCTTCTGCAGAGAACAATTTAAAAGTGAAGTAAATCTTATCTCGGTGCACTTGTAAAGCAAAGTATTGTATTTTATCTTAGTAATTTATCCTTACGTTTCCTATACCAGTGAAATAGCTTGAAGTTATTAAAATGATTGTGCTACTCTGCTTGCAGTTGTATTTTTGGTAGTATGAAATTGCATTTTCTAGTTTCAGCAGTAGATCATATGAAAATCCAGCTGTTGTATTTGTCATCATGTTAGCAAACAGGTATGGATTTGTAATTATACCCATGTACAGTACTTCTGTTTCCCTTCCACACATACACCATTGCAATCTATAATATTTCCATTTGAAATATGGCTGGCAAAAAACATGGGAAAATTATTTATTCCTATGTATATAAATTACTAAGCATTTTCATCCCCATTCATTCATTTCATTATAGTGATAATTATAATAGTTTAAAAATTACTTAAATTAAGAGGACTTTGTGTTGATTGCTGGCACCTACTCTTTAATGCAGCATCTCCATAGTCATGCTTCAGCTGAAGGGTAAAGGACTTCTATACATTGAGAGCAAAGGTGTGCTCACTTAATGCAATGTAGATGAAGGTGGCCTGCTGTTGCTTCCTTTCTTCCCCTAATACTGAGGCTGAAATGACCTGTAATTTCAGGCTGAGCATCGGTATGAACTTCACTAGATCAGCTGTGTTGGTGGGACCTAGTGCTGTGACATCACCCAGGTCTCCTTTTGCTGTCTTCTTTTCCTCTTCCTGAAATACTTCTTTAAGTCCATATTTTGCTATTGGAATAGTATAGCTGAATCTTAAATGGGGCGAAAGATACAGCGTGTAATTTCTGAAATATTCTGAGCTCTGCATTAGTCAGTGAGGGCTCACATGTATATGTGCATGAAATTCAATTTCTTTGAAATTTACCCTTCTATATATTGCAGTGATTAGTAGCTAAATTTGAACCAGTGAATTAAGTTCAGACTATTTCGGAGTCCCTCTGGATGCACTTAAGAAATAGGAGATAAATAATACCCAAGCTTTCTAGCCATTTTTAGAGTGCAGAAATGAGGATTTGTTCTAAAGCAGTACTGATATACAAACAAAGATGGACTCATGTATGTTTTTACTGATTTCTTGCATCAATAAAATTTCAGCCCTTTTTTGCCAGCAAAAAAACAGTTCCAAATATTTCTGGAAAAGTCAGTCACTCTGGCCAAAGAGGGCTGGGAGAACTAGGGCATAATTCATTTAGGTGTGTGATCTTTAAGGTCTCTTCCAACCCAAACCATTCTATGCCTCTATGAAGTTTCAGAAACTTTGAGTTTCTTGGATATCTCCTGTCACAAGGTGTCCTTTTAGAAAAGAGTGCAAGGACTGTAGTGTTGGTCAGTAGTTAAACACTTAGTCACAAACAGCTTTCACCTGTGAGATGCACTTTAAAGCTTCTAAGTTGTGGGGGTGCTAGTGTGGGTCATCCCTTCCATTCTCTTTAATCATTGCTTGTCCTAGGCAGCACATACTGTATTTGTAGAACAAAAGCTTTTGTACACATTTGACTGGAATAAAATGGAGGGTTAAGCATGGGAGACTGAATTTTCAGATGCGTACAAGTAATCTAGAAGCAGTTTCTTGGAAAAATCAATGGGAGCTATGCTCCCATGTCATATTGGTACTTTTGAAAATCCCAGTGAAACACTGAAGGCTTTGTAAAAAGTAAACATTCTCAGAGTCACTTAATGAATCTTAATGAAGGTGTTGAAAGAGAGACTCTCTTGGCATCCATATTTTGCATTTTCCTGCATGCAGTCAATTAACTTCAGTATACTTGTGTGACCAAATTCACCCGTTGTTGAGCTCATGTGTTGTTTGATTGTGTGATGCATGCTGCAGTAGTTAGTTTTATCCAAATGAAGGAATGCTAAACATAGGATATTCTTGAGTCCTCAAGGCTTGGTTTATGTTTTGGTCTTCTTGCTATGTTGCTAGCTAGAAAGCAATGTTTCTTTATGAGAACCACAGTCAAACCTTACTGTACTCATGCTGGAAAGTTCACTGGAAAGGTCGTAATTCTTCCCTATTAGAATTTTATGGGGATGAAATAACAGTAAGGAGAAAAAAAAATGCTTAAAAAATGCTTTATAGTGTTGCTGTTAATGTCTTAGTGTTTACTTTCTTTGTATTTGAAACCCAGGACAGGGGATTATTGCCTCTACAAAATAACATACTGATTTTGGGGATTTTTTTTCCTGTGCTTTTGGATGGCAAAAGCTGCATTATTTTTTAAAATTGCAATGCCATGGAGAGCTTGACCCTAATTTTCCAGAAAGTGGAAGGTTTGAGCAGAATCATCTTGAAGGAAAGATAGTGTGGATTTGAATCAACAGTATTGATGGAAAGTGCAAGCATTGCTAAGTTCGGTAGAGAAAAGATTGTGCATTTATTGCTTAAAGATCTATTCACTGACTATTTCTTGATTCCAACCACTTCCTCAACAAACGCTCTCTCTGTAGTCTCCCCATCCACATACATACTAAAGCTCAGTTCGAAAGAGAGTCCTGTGTAAGTTGTCTTGATTCTTTTCCTCCTTCTCACTCTTATTTTCTTCCTATGCCATTAGATTAAAGCAGCAACCAACCAATCAAACTAAAGGAAACCAAACAAAGTAGTCATCTTTCAGGATTAGAGGGATGAGTCATGAAGTCAGGAACTTATAAAGTGGAGCACTGATAATGAATAGTGTAAGTGGAGTTGTATAAGAGCAAGGAAATTATTTTCCTCTTAAATAATAACAAATTCAAAGGATTTAATTTGAAATTTCCTCGTGGATTTGACAGTGACTAAGAGTTTTCTTGCACCAGTTCCGCTTCCATTCTCACTAGTTACTCCACTTCTGATACGCTCCTATCATCAGTATTTGCTGCAGGTAGAAGAACTAGCCATCAAAATGAGCTAGAACATATAACAGTATTCCTGCAGTGGCCTAGCACCTAATTTTTGGAATTGCTTAGATGAATTAAAAAAAGAATAGAAATTTTGCTGACAATTGTAAGAAAACAGATATTATGGAGTTTACAGGTAAAAGTGGAATTAGGTCCCTTAGAGAAGGAATGAATTAATTTATTTTCAAGATTAATGGATGTCAGTTTCCATTTAATTGAAAATAATAATTCTAGTTTAAAGATCACCTCTGAGCTCTGGTTATAATATGTTAATGATATAAAACCATCTAGACCTAAATCACTTTAGAGAATGCATTTTCTAAGCTGTGGTACACTTTGGTAATGTCAAGTAGTAAAAACATAAATCAACTGCAGTTTTTCCTCCTGCATAGATTTGTGCACAGCACATCCAGTATTTTAATAAACAATAGTTAGTTGATCAGAAAAAATCTCATAAGACTTCTAAATCCCAACAAAAATCTGATCTGAGTTGCATTCATAGTTTGCCATCATTTTAAATGAAATGAAATCAGTCTGTGTCATGAACGTCATTTTCAAATACGTTACGTACATTTATTTTCTGACGTGATGATTTTGATCTGGGGAAAAACAGTTTTCTTTAGCTGCTGCATATCAAGTTTTAGGGACATGTATGTGGGTTTGGTATGTTGCGCCAAGTAGTTGTTTATGCTTTCCATAACAGAGGTGCAAAAAAAGCAGCGTTGGAGGGTTGTGAAAAATAATGATTAATGAAGGCCTACAGTGTGATAGGTCTTACATGCTGAAAGCTGGGTATAGATGTCAGTTGTGTATTTTGCATCTTTTCCAAACAGGAAGCAGGAAGATGCTTATTCTCTTTGTAAAGGATTCTGGAGACAAGAACTGCAAATTCTGTTTGTTACATATCCAAGCACATCTCACCCTCCTTCATTAAGAGGCTATCCTGAACAAGGAGGCCAGAGCCAACAGCTTCAGACAGAATGTGATTATTCATTGTTTTTTTAAATTTAGGACCTGTGTGTATTTGAAGGCTGGAGCTGATGGCAGACATCAGCCCTGGCTGAACCACCTGTCTGTGTTCACATAAGCAACGGACATGCTAGGAGGATTATGAGATTAATGTTTCTACCATGTGCTCTCTAATTCTTTAGTATTTATTTAAAACATGCTAAGCAGTGCTTATTTTATGGTTGAACAGTTGTAGCAGTGTGTTGGAAGTTACATCTATTGCTGGCTATTTAACCCCAGCCATCATGGAAAGTAGAGTGTGTCACACCTGTCACAAAAGTACAACAGCAAAGACGAGACCAAGCACTGAACCTTTTATATTATTATTGTTATTACCAGGACATTCTGCAGTCAGTGTCAGTTGCCTTGATTAACACAGAGTGAGAGATAAGCTCTTGTGAATTGATGCTAGTAAAGTGCTGGGGAATTCAGAGTAGCATATTATCCGGGTATTGCTTATTTCATGATACCACAGTGCTTGCCTGTTGTGTTTTTTATACTACCTATTGCCCAATGATTGATTTTTAGAGTAACAGAGTGTATTTCTTTCATATCATAAAGAGCTTAAATATGTGCATGGGATATTATGCAACAAAAACCAGCAGACTTTTCTACAAAAAACAGCTGAATGCTGTAAATGGTTTTGGGGCTTTTGGGGGGTTTTGTTTACTTGTTTGGTTTCCTTCTTTGATTAAGAATCAGGTATTGAAGGAGTCGGTTATATGCACTGTACAATTCAAAGATTCACTCTGCTCAAGAAGGCTGACATCAAACAGGACAAGTCAAGTAGTTTCTTAAGATCAATATTTATCAGCAAAACTGATGGTTATGAATTATTTTCCTTCTCAGTTATTATTGAACATTTACATTTTATGAATGTCAATGAAGACTAGTAGCAAAAAGGGAAGTAAATGAACCAGACTGTATTTATTATGTGTGAATGTGCAATTTCAATCTGCTCTGTCAAAAAATAGTGAAAAGCATATATAAGAAAATCACAGAAATGTGCCATGGACACAAGAGCCATAACAGCTAGTCAGGAGCAGCCCCTCCTCTTCCTTATATACTTCTCAAATTTTTGCCATTCTCCAGAAAGATGCCATTTCTCTGATCTCCAGGCTAGACCTGCTTTATTGCTCATGTGGTCTGGGCGTGGGACTTAACTTGTATTCATCTGAGATTAGAGATCCTTCCCAGTTCAATTTATTTTTGGTTTAAATTATTTAGGAGTGCTGGTAGTTTGCGTCAATCTGAAGTGTGTATCACCTTTTTGCCAGACAGCCCAGAAAACTTCTAATTCTTGCAGTTCAAATTCCCAAAAGCATTTGGAATTAGTTCGGGAAAAGAAAAATTGTTACTTCTGCTTTTAAGTTCAAACCAGAACTTAACTGCAGGAATACTTCTGCCAGTTTTGGCTGTGCTGAGTCTTCTCATCAAAAGTAAAGGCCCAAAAGTACAGATACAGAAAGCCAAGATGCAAATTCCCACCCTACCTGATCCAAACCCTGATCTCAAATATACCATATTCTTGCTTTGTGTTCTTTGAAATCCTCTAATTTATAAGCATACCCCATTGTATTAGAAATTAACTATTTAGATCTGGATTTTGAGCCTTGCTTTCCTGTGCTATAGGTAAGTGACATTAAATAATGTTTAATTATTTGTAATAGTTCCAGGCAGAGGAAAAGGTCCATCTCTACCGCAAGGCAGCAACTAGAACACTGTCCTCTACTGAAGAGATGTAAGTTCAAGTGCAGCCAAAATTGGTCTGTTCGGGACCCTGTCTTGGGATCTCCCAGGAGAGTGTGGAATGATTGGCAGTTCTGCTTTGCAGTATGGCTTTACTCTTTTTCCTTTATTCAAGCAAGAAAAAAAACCTTCATGCACGCATAGGAACTTCAATAGCCTTTTGGCTTTTGTGCTGAGCAGCGGAGATTCTCACAGCACAGAAGTAGAGGGGCACAGCTTATCATCCCTAACTGTTAAACCCCATTTATCAGCAAGGAGGCTTTACACTGAAAAATTGCTAGTGTCAAAATAATTCCATGCAAATAGTAATAGTCTCAAAGACTAAAATTTTTCCATCAAATTGTTATCACAATTGCAAGGAACAAAAAGCCTATATGATATATTAGATACATAATTTGATTTATAGGTATATATAACAGAGGTCTAAAGAAACAATTCAGAGCACCTCTGAAGTTGAATAGAGAATAACACCTTTTGTTACTTTCTTGAACCTTCCCACAGGGCTCAGTGGGAGGCATATAATTCCCTTTCAGGCTGCAGGAAATTCAGCTGCATAGCAAACTGAGGGATTATTTATGAAAATCTTTAATTACGTGAACAGTTCCTTATAGCTGTCTTTTATTTCTGTAGTTCTATTCTTAGCAGAAATTTACAAAATGTAATTCTCTACCTTTAAAGGACATAGACTTGAAATATTACGCACAATTTCTAGACAGCGCTTGGAACCCTTCCTTTTCTTCAGATTGGATTTACTTAAGGATATGTGCTCCATTTTAGCAACTTTTTTCACTTGCACTGTGTAGATGCCTTGCTAGCAATGCCATTTAAAGTAACAAAACAGCCATCACTTGGATCTAGCTAAACACTGCTAATGATTCTCAGAGTGCTACCCTAGGTGGCCAGTCAGAGGTACCCCTATTGGCACATCACTTACCTTGAGCAGGATGCTACTAAAAATACTGCTAATAGTACTTGGGAGTCACTGAAACACTCTCAGCAATATTTTGGTTTTGGTATTTTTTGTGTTGGTCTTTCCACCCTGCACAAATTGTACAGAAGAATGTGTCACATGCAGTAGTGCCCCTGAGGTGAATGTGAAGACCAACTGCTAGTTTATATTCTCTGGGATGTCAGAAATGCCCCATCTCATTAAGCTGTTTTGTATTTTGACTTTTGTATACTGAAACAAAATATCTTTGGAAATTTCTGAAATGAAAAATGTTCACTCCTTCTCCAGTGCCACACTGAAGTACCAGGATGTAGTTCAAATTGATTAGAGAGCTTGGAAATGAAGTGACTATATGTTGCAGCATACATTTGCAGGGAAAACAAGCAAAACAAAGGAGAAAATAGGTAAGGAAAATGAAGTAGAAGTGAGTGCTATTTTTTGTAATGTTCCTGGACTATGCATTCACAGCAGTTTTTCTCAGGCATTTCATTTTTCATAACTCATGTTTCTACATATTGCTTCTTTTAAAGCTATTTTAATGTTCCACAATAAAAATCCTGCACATTCAAGATGTCATACTCACTTGCCATATTGAGAATGAAGAACTCTCAGAGTGACCCCATATAAAATGCTGACATTGCCAGGAAAGACTGAAATTAAGGGTCAGCATGGTTTGTTTTGGTTTGCACAAGAACACATTGGATCAATGGAATCAAAGGACAAGTCTTTCATGTTTTGTTTTCACAGAAAGAGTAAATAAGTCACAGCCTGAATCCTGCCATTGATAAAGAGCTATAAGAAATCAAGGCAAGTTTGGTTGCCAGTTAATTAAAATATAAAAAGGAAAGTAATTATGAAATGTAAATAGCTCAATGAAGTGAAAATTGGAGGATGCATGGTTTTTGAGTCAATAAAACTGGAAATTTTGAGGATTATTCTTTTTGTACTATGTTAAGCCTTTAAATCTTATGCATTTGACTGGCTTAGCTGTGCTCAAAGATGTACTAGTCCCAGTAAAAAATAGCCTGCCTATTATTACTGTATTTTTGTACATTTCTCTATCATTAGAAACACTTTGCACATGGGATTTCCCAGAAGTAAAATAAGTGAGTTTAGTATTTGAATTACTAATTAAATGAAAGAGAATAAGTGGAATTTCTCTGAGCAACCTGGATTGAAAAATTCTTTAGGTTTACAAGCCTTCGTGGCTGTGGAATTTCTGTACTAGAAGTATTATGCGACTTTTTAAAATATAAAATATTTATAGTAAAGAAAAACTTTAATATTTAATAGGAAAGTTCTCGTAGTAGTTGTTCTTGCAATTTTTTAAAGCGGAGATAATTCTGTATAGCATGGCATGGCTAAAAATAAGGCATATTTTAAAGTCGTAGTCTGATGAATCAAGAAATTTAGAAGCTAATGGTAGAAAAACAAAGGATGTGTGTGATGGTTTGCTGATGGAGTCTGAAGTAATCAGTAATTTTTCTCTGGCCCTTCCGCCCTTCACACTCTGACCTGTGCATTGCTCTCCTGTTCTGCTCAGGTCTTTCTGTGTCACCTCTCTACCTGTGTCTGTGCTGGGGCAGCTTTGTGTAGAGACACAGGCTCCCCCAGCCTGTGCTCTGAGCTGCCCCCAGGCTGTGTGAATGTAGTAAGCTCTGTCCTGATCCTGAGCTAGATAGCCCATCTTTTTGAGTAGATTGTTTCCTCAATTTCAGGGTTTGCTAAAGGCAGCCTCTCACTCTCTTGGTCAACACGGGGCAAACATATGCTTGTCTAACAAATAGTCTACTCTTTTGTGTTTGTCCTACAAGCTGAGTCACACTGAATTTGCTCCCTTGTCTTTAGTTTTATACTGAGTAATGCTGGGTTCACTGACACTGAGTTTGAATACACGTTGTAAACTCTTGCTTGGATTGTTTCTTTCTAGCATTAAGTATGTGTATATGGTTGGTGGAATACATCTTTGTGTTTGAAGACCTTTGTTATTTCTAACTGTTGTAATGTGTTGTGGGCTTTTTTAATTTTCTCAATTGTATCATTGAAAAATCATCTTATTTCTTGAGATGCATATCTAGTTACTAGTAATTAAGATTTTCGTACTAGTAGAATACATTCACAGTACTGTGAATTAGCTCCACTCTGAAAATACTGTTAAAACATCCCAGTTCTAGCTGGGATCTGTGTATAAACTTTTTTCTTCTTCTGCAGTATGTGTCTCTGATATTTCAGTTATGACTAATTTCGGTGATCTAACAAACTAATATAAAGAAGTACATTTGCTTGGTAAGATCTGTCTGCAGGTAAACTCAGTAGACTTTTTTAGCGTTATTTCTTCATCACCATTTTCATTTCATCTTTCAGTCAGCCATAAGACCTATTGTGTGGATGTTTATCTGAATCTTACTGTTGGAAAGATTGCTTCAACTTCAAAATGCAAAGTGAGCTTATCATTGTGGTGATTTACAACAGTCATAGCGTAAATATTCAAGATGGAACACAGTATTAAGCTTTTGGAACACAGCATCAGACAGTTTAGCTAAGTGATCTGCAAAAGGTATTTTTTTGCAGTAAACTTTTGAAATAAAATAGTAACTAGATGCAACATTCAGTGCTAAGTAGTAATTCTGTAATATCTTAAAAGCTGTGATCATACACTGAAGAGGCTATAGCAGCTGCAAGGTTCTAGGAATTGTGTAATGACATTGGAGAAATTTAAATAGTCAAGTGAACAGGCAATGTTCATCTAGGTAAGTATCCTAATAGGGAAACAAACTATTACAGTGACCCAGTGAAGATTTACTACTTGATAACGTGATGACATTGTTAAAGCATCTTGGAATCTGTGAAGTCCCAACTCACTGTGTGAGACTGCCCACTGTTTGACAGTTTTTTTTCTGTGGGTAAAAAGAAGACAACAGACAGCAGTCTTCTATTCCAGACATTTTATTTCGCCTATTCTTTTTGGGGAGTATAGGTGGCTTAGGATAGGATTTTAAAAACAAACAAACAAACATGGTCTTCTGAATTCATAGTCAGATGCCAAAATCAATGCCTCTGTTTTTATATGGGAGGGCTGGAGGGGCCAGCAAGATGTCTAGAACAGGAACCCTGAGGAAATGAATAATTTTGAACGTCTGGACATTTATGCAGGTGATTGTTTTGAAATGTATGTTAGATAATTAGCACTCAGATTATTAATATGATCTCTGCCACCTTACCATCTGGATGTCTCCCAAATGCAAATTAATGCATCCATGCAGCATAGTAGTTAAAGGGAAAAAAAAAAAAAAGAAATTATCTCCAGTTTTCAGGCAGAGAATGAATTTTGAGTATTGCTGCATTCCCAAATCTGCCAAAGATGGTAGAGAAATTATCTGTGATTTGCCTAAAGTGAAAGAAATAGAAAATATGCGACAAGGTTGGGAATTAAACCCACAACATTTGGGTTCTGGGGAGGACCTTACCTCTGTCTTCCTCAAGAAGGTTTGAGAACTGTAAAAGCATCCTGCCATCCCACACTTTTCATCTAGAGGTATCAGAGGGTATTTAACATTGCTAATGTGAATTCTAATTCATGTAAATTACTTCACAAGTGTGGCACATTTCTACCCAAACAGTTTTTATTTCACTGAGTGCTTAGCATTTAGTTCAGCTGTGGAGGATGATGCATGCTAAAACATACCTGAGATAATACGAAAGCAGCAGTATTTTATGGAAGTGATACAGGAATAATATGTAAATAATAGTGCTCTGGTGACAGTGTTACATAACAGCCACTTGTTTTTCTTCTAGTGAAGCGAATGCAAGCTAAACATGTTCATTTTATGCTACTAAAAACTTAAAAGGCACCATGATTATTTTAGTCTTTCCTTCTTATTTTCCACATACTTCTGGTTGGTAAGTGGTATGTTAACCTCATTCAGAGGATTCCCCAGTTCCTATCCAAAAGAGGAAGCAAGGATTTAATCAACCCTGTCCTCATTAAAATCTTTCTAATGTAATCTGTTGTTCTCAAAAAGCTTAGCCTCAAATCTACCGAATGCATTTTAATTATGTTTTAGATAGATTGTGTCTGGAACCATGTGGTTGCTGAAGCAAATTAATCCATTACATCAGCTAGTTCAAATTCTTTGTTTGTGTGAGATTTATAAAAGAATCATAGAAGACCCACAGACTGGCTAGATACTCAATACAGTTTTTGGGACAGCAGTTTTTTATACTATTAAAAAAAAAGAAAAAAAAAGAAATAAAGACAACAGATGCTTCAGAGATGTGTATTTTTAGCTCACAGAAGTAGATAGTAGGAATGATACTTAACACAGGTGCACTCAGCAGTGAACCTATATTCATTTATCTAATTCTATCTAAAAATCTCTATAACGCATAATAGAATCGCTACAATTAGGAATTTAGTATGAAAAGCATCCAATAAACAGTAGCTGCAGTATATGATGTTAATAGAAAAGATAAATTTTCAGTTAAAGTGTGCTATTCTTGAAGAGCTAATTTTCCACTGCAAATGAACACTTCCTGTTTAACAAACAAACATTAAACAACCAAGGAAGTCATTGTGTTGTGTGTTGATTAATTCACTAATAATTTTTTTAAATCTTGCTAAATAGTTTATTGTCTTCAAAGTACCTTTAATGACCTCAATTAGCTTTGAAGTATATCTTTTTTCCTCTCTGACTATGCCTGTAATTTTGAGCCCAAGAAGGGCTTTCTAGTCTTCAGCTGTGTTCTTTCACCATTTCAAACTAAAATCCAGCCCCAGGCCTTCTCTAACTGCCTGTATCCATGAAACAAATCTGGAACATGGTCACACTTTTCTTTCTCTTCCCACATGGACTCCTTGAGTTAACGGTAATCTGGCAACCTGGTGGACCTGTTGGTGTTTGGTCAATAAAAAGTATGGTTGTGGTCTTTATCTTGTGGGTCCTTGTGAGGAATGATGGTGAGTGCACAGACTGAGATTTTAAAAGAAAAATATTTAAGTAAATAGGCTGATGTTGAAAAGGGTTGAACATTCAACAGCCTATGGGTTGTTACTCTATACTTGAAAGTCAGGCATGTTCTTTTGGCAGCTAAGTATGTATTTGGGAGTTCATCTACAGGGTGTTATTTTCTGGAAATCAGAATGAGATTTTCAAGGAATCTGAAAAACAGATCCTCATTCCCATAACTGTTCTTTATCTATTATCATCTTCAAGTCTTGGAATAGGAATGTCATCTCAGAAAATGCAAGACAGGGGAAAAGAGGATAGGCAGAAGAGTCACACTTAGAGAAGTACTGAAAAGAGGAAATATTTCACACATTATTATTGCTCATGCTTTGCTGTATGTCTTTCTCCTCATTCCTTCTTGTCCATTTATGGGAGGGGGGTGTTTCCAGACAACAAGGATGCTGTAGGAATATGAAATAGCAAGACCGTTCAAGACACTGTTAAAGTTCAATTCAGAGAAGTAGTTACCTCACTCTGGGCATGCTCAAAGTAGACATATCCATTTGCCTCATTAGTTATGGAGTGTGGATGCAAGAGACAGTTTTCCCCAGCTGCAGACAGGTTAAGAGCCTTCGTCCCCTGAGGCCCTGCAAATAGTACTGAAAGCTCAGCAGAGTTTGGCATTTAAATACACTTTGGCTTGTGCTTAGTGCAGCTTAGTGCAATGGACTAGCACAGGCAGAAAGCTTGTCTTGCTGCTCTGCTTTTATTTTTTCCAGCATTAAAGTGTCAGGAGATTCTCTATATGAACTCATGGCTAACTGATCATTTGTTTTCCATAGCTTTCATATTCCTGTGGCTTGCAAAGTTAGACCTTCAGAGTTCGATCTTGCATAGTTAGAGCTCAAATCTCTGCTCTTGGAACCCATGTTTGTGAATGTTCCCAGTAATGTCATGTGATGTGATGAAGGGTTTCTTGCAAAATTGAAATCTTCAGCATTCTGTATTTTCTCTTTTTTCCTTTTACTTTTCTTTCTTGGTTTTTTTTTGGTTTGTTTTTTTTTTTTTTTTTTTTTTGTTTTGTTTTGTTTTTTTTATTCTTAATGTGATTTTCTTCCTGGTAAGGAAAAACCATGTGCTTGACAGGATAAATGACTCCATTTTATTGATAGTTTTTTTTCCTATCTGTAAAATACTTTGAGTCAAAAAGCTTATTATCTCCTTAGTAATCATGGGTAAGATTTTTAAAGTAGGCTTAAGTATACTATTCTTTCAAACCAACTCAGCTTTGCTTTGACATTCACATTTGAAAAATGAACCCCATTTAATACTACAACATCTTACATGATTTGGCATTAAAAGCAAATGTTATTTCATATCAGTTACATTGTGTACAACCTTTAGATTGCTAAATTAGGGAGGAGTTCAAGGTCTGTGTTGAAAACATGAAATTGATGACATTTAAGTTGTTAGTTCTTTCTTAGGTGCACCTTTCTAGATGTCTGAAGTTTACAAGCTTTTTCTGTGCCATGTATAAGCTTTCTGTCTGCTGCAATTTAAAGCAAACGTGGTTTTTTTGATGAGCATTGGCATTGTCCTCGGTGAGGTCATCTTACATTGCAAGACAACAATCTGTTGCAGTAAATTCAAATTAATTAGAAGTCAGTGAAATTGTTTGAGCATAAATTTTCCTTAGCATTTCTAACATGCTTTCACCCATCCATTTCTGTGAAAAATGCTGGAGAAGGCTCATAGGGGACCATGTATAATGCTTGTCTGTGTATTATCAAACTTTATTTTTGTTTAATTCAAAATGTTTTGCCTGCAGGGTGCTCAGTGTGTTTGTTGACCTGTTTTCACAGCTGATGGTTACATCCTCAATCACAGGAAAATTGATTAACTATGTTCTCAAAACTGAGAACAAAAAAATCCCACAGTAAAATATTTTAAAAATACATATATTAAATATATGCACCAAATAAAGGTTACTAATCGCTGTGGAAGCATTTTTCTAGCAAGATCTTCAGACTGAACTGATGTTTACAAAATCAATAAGTACTCTTAACTGTAATCGAGTCTTGAAAAATATTGGGTTTTTTTTTCTGTACAGAAATAAGTCCTATTGCCATAAATACATTTGAGAAACCGAACCCTTCCTCCCCCAGCTCAAGGAAAAAAAAACTTATTAGGATTGCAGCTTCTTTGAAAAAGGCTTGAATAGCCTTTTAATGCTGCCAGAATTAAAACCAGTTACTGATTTAATTCTTGAAATATGATTACAATTATTTTGGTTTTACACTGATTAAAAGGGAGGGAAATTATATGTTTCCTTTAAGGCCAAAGCACTAGCTGTCTCTTGACTTCAGAGACAAATTCATTGTGTGTGATATTTGTTGGCTTTATGACTTCAGATCTCCTATATTTTAAGTCTCTGACTTATTGGAAATTTGATATTCAGGAGCTGAGTAAAACTGAGAGATGTTGAATGATGAATGATTACAGGTTGTCCAAAGAAGTGGTAAATGGTCCATCCCTGTCAGTATTCAAGGCCAGGTTACATGGAGTCTTGGGTGACATGGTGTAGTGTGAGGTGTCCCTGCCTATGGCAGGGGGGTTGGAGATAGATGATCTTTCAACTCTAACCATTCGATGATTCTATGAATAGCAGCACAGTTCTTTTGCACAGCAAAGCAGGAGGGCGTGGTATGATGCTTTTTTCTCTTTTAATGAATGGATCAGATATTTTTCCTGACTGATATCTTTCAAAACAATGTTTTTTGGTTTTTTTGTTTTTTTTTTTTTTCAAAACAAGCAATTTTTTTCTGCTTGTCTAAATGAAAGTGTGAATGCTTTTGTTAAATCTGTAAAGCAAAGGAAAAGAGGAAAGGGTTATGAGCTGAAAGGAATTCAACCCCATAAAACTTGTTGGAAAAGGAGTACCTTATAGGATTTCTGCATTGGAACAAATTTTTCATTTTATAACAAATATAAACTATATATAGACTGTCAGAGAAGCTAATGCATAGTCTAGATTTGTTTTGAGGAATGTAAATGTAAAATAGTTCTACAGTTAAATATTTTTGGAACTGCTGACATAATCAGTGCATCTAATTTATGCAACACTTGCCTTTAAAAATGTGCATTTGAGTCATTTTTTATTTCTGTTATTTTGGCATGACCACAGAACAAGTCCATTTTTTTAACTGATATCAGTAATTAGGTAAAAGGTTCCTTATTTAAAGCAAAGTTATTCCCAGCAAATTTCCCAATTAAATGGTCCCCAGCTCTCTCAACTATGCATGATTCTCACCCTAAGAAATTTATATTCTTTGGAACGAGTCCTTGGTGCACCTGGATTAGAGCACTGATAAATCTTTGAAGGTTAAACTGTTATTTGAAAACTGGAAGAGTATTCTGTGGAATTCTGTTAGATTGGAGAATGTTTTTGGGTTCTTCAAAATCTTTTATGAAAAAAAAAAAAGATAATATAATTCATTAATTTCATCCTTATTGATTTATTGTGTGACAAGATTCTCATCCATTAGAGTGTGTTGTTTTGTGTCAAAGTTAAATGCAACATAAATTACTAAAATATTGGGAATGGCAGTCATTTTTGGGGTAAATATTTGCATTGAAAACTATGTTGGATAAGGTATTAATGCATGTGTTCTCTCTTTTGGTCTTTCTGGATGTTGAAGCACTAGCCATGGTGTTTGCAATATTTCTGTGTAATTTTTTTTTTATTGAGTTTATAAAGCTAGATGTAAGCATTGAATGTTCTCAATAGAATTAAATATTGAAGCACCCTGAAGCTACTTTTAGTGATGTGAAATGAGAAAATGGAGATAAGAAGGAAAAAACATGCTCAGCATGTAAATTTAGGTTTCCAAGTAATAGGATTTGGCTGGGAACCAGCTCGTAATTTTTTCTTTTCCCCCTTTTTTTTCCCTCTCCTTGCCTGTAGTGTTTAAAGCAGTAAGAATGTGCCAAGGAGTATTAGGTTTTTATAGTAGTGCTTATACTACTGGAAACAGGAAACTAACTCAGCAGGCTGTCATTGACTATTGTGTGCAAGGTTTCTGGACATTTCTTGAATGGGAATTTCATGGCTAGCAATCAAACCGCTTTTGTCATTTGTTTGGAACAGAAGGTATCTGCTGAAGTCTTATTACTGTCTTCCAGTTATACGCATGGAGGAATTCAATGGGAATTTTGGCCTGTTCTTCCTATGTAGATCTGTTTGAGGCATGTGTGAGCTTCCTATCTCTGCTTTCCTACTGAGTCCACAGTTTGGTTGTTGGACTCAAAAAGCTTTTGATAACAAGCCCAGTTATCTCAAATCACATATCTGATGAAGAAGCATTTCCTATAAAGATACCACATTCCTGACTTTCCCCGTGCAACATGAAAGAATTATATTCCCTCTTATTGTCTGGTAGCACTGAAGAGCTTCCCTACCACCCTTCCTACATCTCTTCTTTCTATGAATTCTTCCACATCTCAGAGTCATGTGAAAGCTTTGGACAAGTTTTGTCCAACCTCTGCCACATTTGTATATTAATAACCATTATAATCTACTTTATTCTAGCTGCTTCTTCAGTTTGTGATTCTTATTCTTTCTGGAATTTTTATGATAAATTTCAGAACAAAAACTGAGTTTTATATTTAGATATTGTAGCTCTGGAAAGTTTTATATTTAGATATTGTAGCAATGGAAAGTGCTGTTATTATACAGCTGAGTGGTGTAATAATGAAAATTCGGTGTCAGTATTCAATATTGGTACTACAAGTTGAATTTTCTGTTGGTTAAACACAATTGTAAAACACATTCTTAAGAAAAAAATATTGTGGGAATAAACAGTGGAGGGGAAGGAAATTTAGTGTTTTGTTGGACTGCTAGTACAATTTCTATCTGTGAATTTATTTCCACAGCAACTGGATAAATTCTGGTCTCACTTCAGCTTTACTTATTCCAGACACTAATTTCTAAGATTGGCATCTGAGATAATAACTGTGAGTGTAGGATTTTGTGTGCACTCTTCTAGATCTTACTTGTAGCTCTTTATTGCTTGTGCATGAGTTGTTTCCTTTGTTAATATTCTTAGAGATTGAAATAAAATCAAGATAAGTAAACTGAAAGACAAATATCCAACTGAATACAGCAGTTAAAACACTCTTATGAATCTTAATTACTGCTTTTCTTTTACATTTTTCTTCAAAATCAACAACCCATTAAAACAGACAGAAATAGGACGAGGCAGAATTGACTCTGGTTTCTGCTGAGACTGAGTTAATTTTGGCAGTAAAATTACTCTTTTTCTATCCTTGAGAAGACAGCCTTGTGTTTCTTCTCATTATGCATCATTTTCATTGGACAAGAATCTGAGCCAAGATCCTCAATTTCTCTGTCGTGTTCCAGGGAGAGTGAGAATTGGATGCTTAACTTCTGAGGTGATGAATATGATACTCATCCTAAAAGCAGGAATGCCTGGATTTCTTTTATATGACTGCTTAAGCAAAACCACTTGCCTTCCCTGGTTTTTTTCTTCTTCTTTGAAAGAGTGGTCTGTGAATATTTGGTTAGAGTCTTATCTACAGTGTAGTAGGGAGCTTAAAACAAAGAGGGCATTCTGATTTCAGGCATATTCAGTGCACCTGAACTCTAAAATGCTGTTCTTTCTGCCTGAGTGTAAGTTTCACTGGCTGAGTGATAATTAGATTCAGTCTCTTGCAAGTGGCTTGAGGAAGGTAATTTTGTCTTTAATTTCTGTCAGTAACAAAAAGAGCAAAAGGCATAAGAAAACGATTTTTATGGCAGTACAATGTAATAACACCGATGAAAGAGCTGATCTGCATTTGCGCTTGCTATTGTAGGGTCCAGTGAATGTTACAAATTCATTTTAATGTTGATAAATTTAAAAAGGACTACACAAAATCTATCCTTCCTTATGAATTATTGTACAGGTTCATAAATCTGTTTTGATATTATTACTTTGTAGTAAGATATAGGTGTATTGGCATATTGCCCTTAAAAAGGGTTAAGATTCAGATAAGGAGACTGCTTTACTTAATTACTGTCAGGGGAAAAAAGACTAAAGAAAATCGATCTCATTTATTGCCAGTTAAAATAGATGTTTACTGATAAAAACACAAAAAACTGCCTCCCACTCTTTCTCAGGTTCAAATTCAGTCCTTCATCTCTGATTCCTTTACCCTCTTCCCCACCCCGAGTTATGCAGGGAGATGAGGATTAGTGAGATACCTTGCAGTATCTTGCTCTTTAGTAACTATGAAAAGGTTTTTCCACATGGAAAACATTTTGCTTCCTAAATGTCTTCCACAGCCTATTGGTTCCTGGAAATCCCCTTCAGAATCAGACATGACAGAGTGTGGAAGCTGTGATGAACTGTCATGGTTTTGCATTTGAACTTGAAAAGGATGAATTGTTTAATGAAGCAAATCTTTTTCCAATAGGTGCTTCAGATTTTCATCATATCTTACCTGCTATTTCTGCTTTTGCCTTCTGAATTCCCTCTAGAAGGGAATGTTTGTGGATTGATCAGTTCCCTCTTTTCACTACCAGCTGTCCTTTTCTTTGACTCTGTGTTTTATCTCTAAATCAGAATGGCATGAACTAGTTTATATAAGAACATAAGTTCATGTAAGGATATAGCTTTGGAGTCTTGATTTAAAAAAAAAAAAAGTGAAAGTCCCAAAGAAAAGCTGCTTTTTTTTTTTTTTTTTTAAATTTACTATCGCAGTTCAAATAGTAGAAATGTTCAGGTTGCCTATTCATAGGATTTTTTTTTTTTTCATTTGTTCAAGTAAAGCAATTCCTGATGTAGTAGTATTTTCTACTGATGTCCTCTGTTCTTTTTTTTAGTTTTTTTTTAAGCCATCTATTTCTAGTATGAAATTAGATGAGTATTTCAGGAAGTAATAATTTGAAAGTTAGAATTAATCCAAAGCTCTGGATCTAAATTCAGAATTTTATGCTAGTTCAATTTCAAAGAGATAATTAGGCAATCCTTATCTCATATGTCTTAGTCCTACATATTTCCTGCATGTCAGTGCATGTAGAAAGTAAATGGTCATTTTGACTTCATTAGAAAAATATAACTATATACAACTTTTTATAATCTCAGTATAGGTTGTCAGGTTCTCATAGTGAGAAGACGCCATATTTTTTCTTTTAGATCCTTCCACAGGCTTCAGTTCGGAATTCTCATCTTTGCCCTATCTTAAGTGAGCAAGCTTTTATATTTCCTGTGCATCAAAGACATGTTATAGTGCCAACTGTAGACACTATGTCAGCAGCCTTGATTTGCTTTCTTCACAGAGAGAAAGTTACCCATTGATTTTTTTTTTCATGTTGCCTCATAGGTCTGAAATGAACTGTATCATCTTACGTGCCACATAAGCTTGCTTGCCTTGAAATCCATCCCACTAGTATCCTCTAGCTTCTTAACTGTTGAAGTTTAATGTTTAATAAGCATTAATGTTTAATAGCTGTGACCTAAGAATTAATTAAATTCAGTTGACTTTACCTTATTTTATATGGGAGCAGATTTTAAACTTGTGTTAAAAACCCAGGACTTGATTTAATTTTCCGTAGCACTGTTGTCATAAATAGGAATATTTTTAACAAAAAGGGAAATTTAGATAATACATGCATACTGCCTTTTTTTTTTTTTTCTTTAGTATGGTGCTATGTCTAATGCTTCATTTTGAAACAAAGCACAAAAGGGAAAAACAGCCTATTTTCCTATAGAAGTAGCAGACAGCATGGAAGGTCGTATAGACCAGTTGTTTCACTGTTTCCTCTATGCAGTTAGTGTAACCTTCCACCCTTCCTAAAGAAAAAAAAAAAAAACAAAGAAAAAAAAAAAAACAAATAAAACCCTCAAATCCTCCCCTCCAAACAAGAAAACAGAAAAATAATCTTCCAAACAAACAGATTATAAAGTATGAAAGGCCAGTGTTGATTCATTCTGTATTCTAGGCCATTACTTCCAGGGGTCACCTCAGTTGTATTAAAGTTGTCTGTCTGACAGAATTTTGAGAATCAGAGATTTGGCATTCTTATGCAAAATGAAATTTCCTTTCTTTCAGCTGCATGACTTGAAACATCAGAAGTCTTGTGCTAGTATGGTAGAAAGCTACTTTTATTTTATTCTATTCTATTTTCTTTTTTCTCCTGTGCCCATGCAATGCAAAACACATGCAGCCTTAGGACTGTCTACATAAATTAGATCAATCTATATTGAGGTAACATACATACTTACCATATGCTAAGTTGTACTGATTCGATTTTCATCTGTCATTTTCTCCAATATTTTTGTTGAGTTCTGATGAAGTTAAGGAACTATTTCTAAAGAAGGCCTTTATAAATGAGTTGAAGGGGTTACTAAATTCTTTTCTCATTTTTCTCCAAGGGGAATGACAAAGCTTTTTATTCAAATATTTTTAAAACTGACCGTCTTCCTCTAAATGCCTGTTGTGCATGTTTTATGTGAACAACCATTTCTGGTCCTATTTACATTTGCTGTTTTTCCCTTAAAAAAAAAAAAAAAAAAGGGCAAAAAAGAAAATTACTCTAAATCTCCATGTGGTATTAAAGCCCCAATTGGCTCACACTGATTATGATAAATTAAATATAAAGGTAATCAACCTCAGCATTTAGCATGTGGTATGGAAATCTGTGATTTCCATTGATTGCAGTGAAATTATACATATGCTATTTATGCAATATGAGAATAATGCAAAAATACTTTTTACCACTGGCATTAGTATATTTGCAATTACTCTGTATCTTTAGTCCTAGGAGGGTACAGAGCACTTCACAAATTATGACTCTTGTACAGCAACAGCGATTAAATGCATACTTAACTTGAAGCACTTAAACAGTTTCTGTGAAATCAGTGTAATTACAACTGAAAAATTGCATGGGATTTGAGTATGTCAGTACCCGCAGTATACAGCCAGTGCTGCCTATCTTGCATATACTGGTAATCTCGTTGACACCCAGCGCCCACCGGGGGACTTGAACTGTATGCACTAGTACTTCTGGCTCTTTGCAAATTAATTGAAGACACTCCTTAAAAACTTCTGTCTCTGAGAATGAAGATGTTTCAGCAGTAGTCGTCTTGGCTTTTTCATCAGTTGTACTTCCTCTTGTTAAACGGAAGAATTGGCTTCATGGTTGGCTTCATCAAGATCTTATGCAGCTGTTAATAAACACATGTACATTTTTCAAAGTATGTGTTTTGTTAAATGAATACGAAAAAGTGAGGGGAAAATGTGTCTTTTCCACTCTACTAAAATAATGAAGTATGTGGACCTTAGGTTGCTACAGTTTGCTCACTCCTGGAAGAATTTTATTCCTTTTCAGCAAGTTAAGTAATTGTGCCACATTGATGTTCCCGTGTCATTTTAAAGTGACGTTTTAGTTTAGTTGCGAATCTGTCACTGTAATTCTCGTAAGTTACTTAATTGCTGATATAAAAGCTTCTCTGCTAATGTATGTTTTTCATTTCTTTCAAAATTCATTTTCCTCTTACAGATAATAATAACTCAGCAGGTAAACCACTCTGAGGTCTAAACCAAGTGTATCTTTAAATAAGGCTAACAAAATTCTAAGAGAAACAAAATGAGTGAAGCTAAGCATTAACTGTAGAAAAACATCAAGGAATGTCACAATACCAAGTTGCTGTAGCCACTTAGAGAACCCTCTAGACAGCTGAAGAATTGGGGAATTGAATATAAATTGGGGAAAATCAGAATAAGATACTAAAACCATAAAAGAAGGCTTGTCAAGAATAAATTTTGCAGAATGTGGTAATAGCAATTTAAACATGCATAATGCCTTCCAGCCGCCCATTTCTAAAGTGCTTTGCAAACTAGTGATGACACTGCTAAAATGACATCCATACACGGAAAGTGGCAGCTTTCTAAGACACTGATAGAAGAAACAAATAGTTTTTGAACAAAACTGAAAATAGAGCAAAATCGCTGAACCATTTCCTATATGTGAACTCAAGACAGTTCAAACAGTCTGAGATTAGAACTAAAAATATTGCTGAAGGATTTTGCTACTCAAATATTGCACCATAAAAGCATAAAGTGGCTAAGTATCTCCTTTCTGTTTTATACTATTATGACATATAAGCTTCAAATCAATATGTAAAAATGAAGCATTGGAATTTAGTATTTTTCTTCCTTGAATTAAAGCTAATTCATTTGACTTTGATACAAACTTTATTTCCAGTTTTGAATATTAATAATGTAATTAAAAAGTTAAATACAGGCATGTACATTGTGGGGAAAAAAAAAATTAAGAGCAAAAGAAAAGTCATTTAACTAATCAAAATTATGTGGAAATTTGCAGCATGTTTAATCCTGGTTTTACACTTTGAATGCTTTTCTTGTGACATCTTGTTATGAAAGTACTCTTAGAAATTTCTTTGGAAGAATGATGGAGTCACCTCAACTTTTTGCACATTGCACTTATCATTTATAAATTTAAATCAACTGGTCAGAGTTATACCCTTCTGCAAAGTACTGCTGGTTTTAATTCTTGTATTGGTGAAGCTATGGGTCATTAAAGTATGCTTAAATCTTGGATTAAAATCTGAATTTAGGAATTCAGCTACTGAGCAGGTCTATTGAAGAGTCTTGGAAACCTGCTAGAATTAAGGTGGTGGTCAGCATCTGGGCCATGCTTTACTTCACATATTCACATGCATCATTAGACGATAATTAAAACAAAGGTTAGGGATGAAAGAGAAAACAGCTACTGAAGACCTTTGGTTGTTAATTTTCTTCAGGCTTTCAGAACTAAAATCTCTGCTTTTGTAAAGTTAAGACCCCTTCACCTATGATAAAAATCATGGTTGGGGCTGCAGTTAGGAGCAAGTTTCCAGCAATTATGGGTAGAAGCACTGTATTTCTTTTCATGCTGTGCCAATGCCCCAGATTTTGGACAACAGCTGGTATGAAGAGGAGCAATAGCTGACTTCTGCTCTCACTACGTAAGAAAAGTATGAAGCATTGCTCTGGCTCAAATTCCCAGTTAAAGTAAGGTATTTGGAAAGTAAGAGCTTAAACATATTGGCAGCTATGTAATAAAGGAATACCTACAGGACTACCTGCTACTAGTTTTGTTGGATGATAAAACTAGAGGTCAGGTTAGGTTTTAGGAAGAAAGAATTGAAAAACTCAGTTTATTGCAGGTTTTTTTCAGGGTCTTGGGGAATAACGCTGTCATGGGTTCAGCAGCAGCAGTTATTTTTTTTTTTTCTTTAAGCAGTAGCTGATGTAGCACTGTGTTTTGGATTTTTTGGCTTAGGAACAGTGCTGATAACACCAGTGTTTATAGTTATGGCTTAGAATGTTTAGGCTGGCCAAGGACTT
>JASSUY010051914.1:0-14688 GCA_032466535.1 Forpus xanthops | reverse complement strand
GGACACCAGAACTGCACACAATACTCCAAGTGAGGTCTCATGAGAGCAGAGTAGAGGGGCAGGATCACCTCCTTTGAGGAGAACCTCTTCCTTAAGAAGTTGCATTCCATTCAAGGACTGCAAGGAGTGAGTTGCCAGACTACTATGGACACCTCCCTTTAACTTACAGGATAAGGAAAATCCTATTGTTTGGTTTGCTGTTGGGTTTTGTTTGTTGGGTTTTTTGTTTGTTTTTTTTTTTTTTTTTTTTCTTCTAACAGCAAAAATGCAAATGCACTTGTGAGCCATAGCTAATGAAACAATTCTTTATCAGCTCAGACCCCAGACTTACTCTATTCAACTTGAGATCTCATTTCTTGGACACAGTGCCTAACTTTTAAGCACGTCGGAAGACTTGGTTAATCCCAGGGAAACGCAAGTGCTGAAAGCTAGCAGAATGCCTGAGTGCTTGGTTGACTAAAGCACATGTAGAATAATGCAAAAACAATAATATCCAAGAACTCAGTTCTTGCACACAAACAGTCCCATCAGTCTTAGTGGGAAAGCAGAACTTCACAACAGCTGCAGAGTTAAATATTTTTGACAGTGTGATAAGACCATTAAAACATAAGCAGACTCCAATCCACTAACCAAAACACTGTGACATTCCCCACCTTCCTTCTCTCAGCCAACTATTACCAAGGCTGAATTTGCTCTCTTGAGCAAAGATGTAACCCCAGCCTTGCCTTGCTGTTGGTACTGGGGTTTCATCCCCTGTGCCTCTCTTTCCTTCTTAGCATTTGGCTAACATTTGGTGCACAGACAAATCATAGTGGTATATGTAAACAGAGATAAATGTACACAATCATCACCACCAGTAAATCCTGTTGAAATACTGGGAATAAAGTAAAACCAGCTCATGTGCACTTCACTTGAATAAGGATATTTTAACACTGTAATGTCACAGACAGTGACAGAAAACAGAATATTAACAGAGTGCAATAAATTTCTTTATGGCTTGTAGCTATAGCACAAGCATAGAGACAGCAGGAAGACACTCTGAGAGTAGCTATTTAATTTTGTTGGCAGCTGTTCTGCTGGCATTGCCAGCTGCTGGCATGTTTGTCCCCTTCATTTTAACCAAGCAGAAAGCTAGTGCCTGTTTATCTCTACTATGATAAGACTGTAATTATTTGCAATACCTTTACAGCACCAGCTTTTAATCAGTCACATTTTCCCAAACAGTCAGATTTTGTGCTGAAAGTTTTACAGTTTTTAGTTAGCCTTTTACAACTTCAGATTATTTGTTCTCTATGGCTGAGCTGAGGACTTTCTGAAGAAATGTGTATTCACACATACAACTAGTGGGAACCAAACTACAGAAGAAACAATAGACATCCAACCTTAGGACACGGCACTTGCTATAGAAATGACCCATTCTGAACACAAGAAACCCCGAACCTTGGCTTTGAGGGAAAAGGCACTTACTGAAGGACTAATTAACCCTCAGCAGCTGCCTGTTACATCCAATCAATGCAACTAATCCTGCTTATCTCTAGAAAATCATCCTGTAATGAATACTCACAGACTGCAAAATCTCACTATAACACAGGATCTTCTCCACAAATAATTCCAAAGACCACTGACTCATGGCATTGGAAATCAGTGGGCAAATAATCCCCTGAAGTCACAAAAAGAGCAAATAATGTGATCTGCAATTTTTGCAGTATTTATTAATCTCTTGAAAAAGCAAAGTTTTTGGTGTGATTGAAAAATAATGAAACACTCTGGTTTTCCTCTGCTGAGATGCATTTCAACATAAACAGGTATGCTCTTGCACATTAAATCAACCTGACACAAGTCCACCCCAGCAAACCCAAAAGGAAATGCACACCTTCAGTCTCTTCCAGATCTGTGAGTTTTGAAGCACATCCTGTTGCTCTGTGGAGCCACCTCTGTTGCTTTAACCCAGACAAGGACTCTGAGCTGCCTAATGAACCAGTTTTCAAAAACCTACCCTCTTCTGTGCACCTTACATGGCTGCCTTGTGGTCTCACTTTATTTCAGTGTAAACACAGACCATAATCAAACAGGTGAAAGAAGATACTTTTAAAGACAGAAGCAGATAATAAAGTGAGTAGCAAGACGTTTATAAAAAGTGAGAACAGCAAGGAGATAAAGAAAAGTAGTTCCAAAACCCTAATATAGAGAGGAGAAGGAAAGCTAACACAGATTAAAACTGAGCATGGTTAGTAGGGCAAACTATTTGGGTTCTGTGAAGTACTTTTATTACTGTTTTCCCACATAACAGTTCTGAATCAGTTTATTCACTTCTGTGGGTACTCTCGGTCAAACTGAAAGAACTGATTTCTTCCTTGATACAGATGAGGACTGACTGACCTTGATGATCTGCCTGCGTTGCCAGACCCAACCAACCCAAAACCATCAGCATACAAACTGAACTACGGAAGGGATACAGAAGCTAACAAGGCACTGCACTAGGGTTTGAGAAGAGCAGTTGGTGGTGCAAATGAATGAGAATAGAACTTGAGAGCACACCCCAGCAGGAGGAAATTAAGGACCACAGGAGAAATTTTCTGTGAAACAAGCTCCAGGAAGTGACTCTATCTACCTATCCCGAGTAGAATGAGTAGGACCCTTGAGAATTAGGATGTGCAGAAGGGAAAAAACACACTGCAACATTTTTTGTTTAGAGTTTTTTTTACCAGTTATCTTACATGTATTCTACAAGCCACAACCACCATCAAAGGATGGGTACAATAATCCTATCACTGTTTAACTGCAGCACTAGGCTGTCAGGATGCAAAGCACCCTGCCTCTTATCAAGGACTCCTTTCAGAAAGCACCCACTGACAGTCTGGCAACACCAGCTAGAAAATCCCTGTTATGAGCAGAAACACAAAGTGATACATGTAAATACATGCCCTTCATAAACAGAACCACGGAAATAAGCACTGGTATAATATAGTGAGTATGAATTCAGCACAAGCGATCTATCAACTCACTTGCAGGTTGCTGCTTGTTTTTTGATTTTTTTTTTTGTAACCTTCATCTAAATTTACCACAGAGTGAAGAATTAACATCTGTTTAGATGATATTTTCTCCCATGGAACTAGTAAAGTTACTTTCAAATATTTAAGTTCAAGCTATCTTCTAACTTCACAAACATAGAAGAGTTTTTGTGACAAGTAACACATTATGACCTCAAAAAATGGCCTTGAAAGCATTTTGGGATATTTCAGGACTAGTCTAAGTAACTTATTTCTGGAATAAAGTTGAAAACTGTAACAGATTATTGAATCTGGTCATTTGTCACATCATGGCTATAGACTTTTCCAAAGCACAATACATCCATACTATTTTTAAAAGAAATTCACCATTTGTTTCATTCTCTTTCTGTGTCATATGCAGCAAATCAGAACATCTAAACTACCCCCACAAATTGTGAGAGGAGATAATCCCATTCTTACAACAGACTTTTTGGTAAAAAAACAACAATCTAAACAAGCCTGTAGATCTTCATTCCTGCAGAAAATATCTTACTGCTGTACCTTGAACCCAGTGACACTGATAATATTGTGGATGAAACTAGTCCTTATCCTGAGCCTGTAGGGATTTGGAGATGATGATTTCTTTTTGCAGTTTTCCAATTATAATTTGAAAGACAGGATCTTCTAGTTTCCTGCCAATTCCAGGCAACAATTCTGAGCAACAACACTAATCTAAACAAGATTTTTACTGTTCTGGTGTTTCTTTAATAGTTTTTTAAGTATACTGTGATACATTTATTCACAGTCAAATTACTGCTAAACTCTTGCTGATTCCAGTGACAGTATAAGGATACTTTGCAGTTCTGTATGTGGTGAAAGACTTAAGATTATACATACCTCTGAAAAGAAAACAGACAGGATGACTAGGCTGATCCAGTGAATTACTCCGGCAAACTGTGAAGCACTTGAAACTGCAATTAACACAATACAATGGAGTGTCACTACAGCAGCAGAATGCAAATTATGTTTACTATAATTAGTAATGCTATGACTTACATACGTATGTATAACTAAATCCTGTATACCTATACCTGAGCCAGAATTCTGTAAGGAAATAGAATGCTATACTCTCCCCACGTTATTCCTTATATTCATACTTTGACAATTCAGCTCAGAATATCAGTAATTGCCTGGAACTGGTGATTAAAAACTACTGCTTAGACTGGGTTTAAAAAATACATTCCCATTATCTAAATAAATAACCTAAGTAGGCAGACTTTTATAGAGGTCTCCCGTTGTGACATGAACAGCCAGGACTAGCTCAGGACTTCATTCCTCTTGCAGTCAAGTTTGACTCTAGGAAAACCATAGTGAGAGAAGCAACAGAAAGAATTGACATAATTGTTAACTGCTAAGAAGATCAAATCTTAATATACTAATTTTATGGAGTTTGTGAAATATCAGCAATTCTAATTTGTACAACAAATAAAATGTGACTATTTTTGTACAGTGTTTTTCAGGAAAGGTGGCTGTCATATGGACAGGTTTGTCTTCAAGCAAGTTCCTGTGAGAACACTCAAGGAAGTTACTCTAAATGAAATAATGATTCCAGTTTAAGAAGTCGGTTGAGCCACACAATTTCTTTGTAAGCACTCTTCTTCAGAATGACAGTGATAAAATCACTTATGTTCACTTAATTTCAAACTCCTTGATGAAAAGACGCCTTTAAAGGGTACGTTAAAATGGTAATTTATGAAACTCTGGATTCTATGCACTAACTTCCCATATCAGTACTCCTCAAGCATGCCAATTGCTGAAGCAGTTGTTCCATTTCCATAGTGAAATGGCTGAACAAAAGACTTTTCAGGAACTGACTGGGAGGAACACTCATGAAAACATATCTGAATTCATGAAAAGTATGATTTTACAGAGTACTACAGCCTTGACACTCACTGGCATTAAATAACACTTTCATTTGGTTCAATTTATTTAGCTTGTAGATAAATTGAAACTAACTCAGACAAATGAGTCTGCTGCAAGACTGCCTAAGAAGCTCCCTGATATAGGTTATCTGAGTGGGCTCAAATGAATCTCTTGAAATCTGGAGGATTCCTTAATAAGTAAGTTTAACTGAATTTCTGTGACCAAAGTCCTCCTTCTTGCTGACAGAACAAAGTTGAGAGGGTCCAGTATCAGAACTGCTGACAATTCCTACCCTGAAGGTCACAGGCTCTCAAGATTGAAATAAGAGAACAAAGAGAAAGAAAGACATTCTCTCTTTACTTCAGGGTGTTTGTGAGCCTACCACCCCTGCAGCAGGCAGATTAAAATTGCAGTCCTGCAGTTTCAAAGCAAAGTTTAAGGCAATCAGTGACTGTCTGCATAGAGACACAAGACTGGCAGAATTAACAAAGTTCCAAGAATACACAGGGCACACAATAAATAAAACACTTATTTTAAAACTAAAACTCTTAAAATGGGAAGGGGGGAAAGAGATGAGGTAAGAAACCAGGATACAAAGAAAACTGGTAGTATGGGCTGCCACTGGAACTGCCACAGCTGAAGCTCACCTGGGGCTTCACAAGTGATGGTCTGCTGTGGTGCAGCAGAGGAGCTACCTAAAGATGAAACAAATGGGCAAAATATATTCCTAAGACACTGTCTTTATAAGGTGGCATAAAGAACAAGAAATGGAAACCATTCACAAAGGATTTTTCAACAGGCCTTCGATTGACATATAAGGCTCCAGCTGCCCCTTAGTGGTCAAAAAGAGATACAGCAACCACAAATTTGGACAGAAACTGGTCTGACGCTGCACTAACTGCGGCAAAGTCCTGAACACAGGGCCAGACAGCATGCGGTTGCACTGCCAGTAAGAGTCAATCTGAAAATGCCTTCCAAGCAAGACACTTTTGTACAAGAGCTGAATCACCATCTCATACACTGACCCTGGATATCTGCCTCTTCCAAAACACTCCCTTATAAATATGCAGTCAAAAGCTACAAAAACAAGTCTCCAAGAGGTCCTCATCCCTGCTCTGTGGGGGTTAGAATACATCACTGGGATTCAGTTTGAGATAAAACACGTAAGCTGTTCAGCTTCTACTTTTGTCTGGGACAGAATTTCACACTTGCTGAACTCGTAACTTCTCCCCCTTCACCCACCCCACCCCACCCCCCCCCAAATGAAAAAAATATATAAAAAATTGTAGCTAAAACCCAAAAAGTTCTGCTTAATTTCACATTTTAATTATCTGGTGCTATGGGGAAGAAGTGGTTGCCAATCCAGATGCTTTTTAGTCTTGAAGAAGATGATTCAGTATAAGCCAACCTCAGTCTTCCTCCTCACTCTCCCTTGCCTTTCTATCTCTTTAAAGTGAATATCCAGGAGGGGATGGATGAAGAACACAGCCTGACAAACCCTGAGTAGCCATTACAGAGGCTTGCATTGCCAGCACTTTCTTTCAGTTGATGCTTTTCTTGATGATGACTTGCTGGGAGATACAAACTACGGCTTCTGCAAGGATCAGATAGCAGATGCTCCCGACATCGTTTGGGCAAGCCCTGAACCTGCTCCACTGAGACACTGCTGCACCATAATGTGCACCTTCTTTGCACAGCTTTTCCTGTAGTCAGACAGGGCCTCAATCCAGCAACCAAATGGACAGGAGCAGAGCCTTTCAGGTTCACAGTTTTCAGGAAGACCTGAAGCTCATAGCAGGATGATTTTCCGAGTTGCTTTCCCTGAAACTACTGAAGATGAGGAAGGGGCGGCATGGTCTGAATTTCTGAGATCAAGGGTTGGAATGTGCCAGAACCTTTTTTTTCCTGAGATGAGGTGCAAGTGACTTAATAGACATGTTTCTGCATTTGCAGAACTTTACAAGGTATTGAGACCTTATTTTGTTAATGCATGTGAAGAGCTTTGAAGACAGGACTAAAAAAGGCTATTGTAAGATAGAAACCTATAAAAAAATGCCCATTACATGTCCACTGCTTTCTGGGGTTTCTAATTCTGGCATAAATGTGCTTTGTGCTAAAATACCCTAAAAGGTCTCTGTCCTTTTCATGTGTGATCGACACATTTGCAAATTCAGCCTCCATCATTAACACTGACAGATTTGCGTACAGGAAAAGTGCACAGCACAATCAAAGCCTGAGCTACAAGTATGAGAGGAAAAGGGTGCTCTCAAAATGTCACAGCCAAGAAAAACACTATTAAAAGAAAAAATAATGGAGGCTTCCTAAGTAATTACAGCCTATAATGTGGATTAGCCGTTGTTACTATGAGCAAAATTGGCAGCGATGTGCTGTAACACATCCTAATGCTTTTGGTTGATTTCATATAGAATAAGGAATCATTTAAAACTGTATGGCCTAAATGGCTTTTTAAAATCTTAATGCAAGTTACAGCCATTCCTCATATGGCACGACTGCAGTTTCTGTATCAACCCCACCAAAATAGCTCTTATCTGATTTAAAACAACATAGAAGGCATTCAACTTAATCACGGTAAGAAGCCTCATGGGTCAATTCATTACAATGCAAAGTAGCAACACAAGAGTGGAATGAGTCTCAGGTGCTGAGAACATCCATGTAGGCAGCCTCTGAACAGTGAAATCACTTGGCTCTACTAAACACCTACAGGTCACATACAAGGTGTAAGATGCAGAGCGTTTAAGAGTATCATGCACTAGGCACATAGAGGAAGAATGATCCCTACAATAAAGCTGCCTTTAGAATACTTTTCAGAAAATAAATGGTAAGAAAGCCAGTGCTTCCAAAGAATTGCCAAAACTGTGTTAGAAATAGAAATCAACAGAAAGAGTTTTTAAACTCTTTGGCTCCACAGAAGTGACAACTCTTTACATAAAGATATAGCACCTCAGAGAACACTGTTGAAATTCTTCAGTTTTTAAGGATTTAGACCCGTAATTGGAATCCCTGATCTTTTTTGAAAGCAACAGACTTGTCCAAATCCTGGGCTTCCTCATCCAAAGTGGCAAGTCACTATAGACTATAACTGTAAATGAGTGACCATGCTCAGAACAGTGTGTGCCATATGGACAGACAAGGAGCGTGAATGGTGGCAACAGCAGGGAAAGACAGCTCTGTCATTCCTTTATCTTACAGGGTTTATAAAATTACTTCAATTATTAATAAAGTCCCCTAAAGTAATATAAAACCAAATGCAATACCTAAGCCTTTACAGTGAATCTGCCTCCACTAATTCCAATTCACAAATCACAAAAATAAAAGGACTTCCACACAATACAAGGTTTGTTTGCTGAATTTAAAGTTGCTGTAGAAGATGCTTCTTTCATGCTATGAATTCTTGCATTTATTAGATTGGTTGAACCCTATCACTACCATTTCAACATATCTGAGATTGAACAGATATACTATAGACTGTTCTTCAATGTTTTGCATAAGAAAAAGCATAGCTGGTATTTATGTTCATGTTAGGTTTTGTGCCACACAAGGGAAAAAAAAAAGAAAAAAAAAAAAAGGGAATAGAGGAAAAGAGCACTAGAAAAACAAATATTAATTAGGAAACAAATCATCAGCATTAAAATGTACATTGTGGAACCTGCGTAGAGTGAATTCAGATGAACCAGAGCTTCACTTAAGCTATTATTTGGCTTCCAGTGTGTTAGCGAAGTAGAATGAAATTCTGTATCATTTGGGTGCATTACAAGATAAAAAATAGTAATTTCAGCTCCTACTTACCTCGGTGGGAATCAATAACTAAAAAAGCACCAAATACCCTAGCAAGTCAATCATTTCTGCCTATGGACATGCATGTGAAAAATATCAGACATTAACGATGCACAAATTACCTTCCTTCTGCATATACAGAGTGTCTGTGAATGACAGAGTTTTTCAAGTACTATTGATAACAAGAGTTGATCCCTGTATGTACAGCTTGAGCCCTTTGAAAATTTGTCCTGCACTGAATTGGGTCAGCAAAATAAAGAACAGACCTTATTTTATATATAGACTTCACTATACCAAGGTTCCACAAAAACACATTTCTTACCCAGCCTAGTAATCATTTAAATCGTAGGAAAAAAAATATCACCAGCATACTCCTCCCCTTCAAACTTCTCCCAGGAAGTCAAGCCTTTATTTCATCAAAACAGAAATATAAAAATCCTCCTACTCACACTGCAGAAGCTTTATATCTATTAGGAGTTCCAGAGTCAGAAGGATCACCACCAATACTACACAGGCTACCAGGAAACCGTTGAGACTTGCACTGAGCAAAAATACCTGCCACACAGCTGCTCGTCTCCCACAGCACGGTTTTAGCCAGTTAGATCTAAGGAAATAAAATTAGGAGGAAAAACAAGAAAAGAAAAGAAAAAGAAGTAGTGAAAAAGGCAGACAGCTAAAGAGCAATGAACTTAGAACTACAAGTTCTGTTGTTGTGGACATACTCATTAATAATGTATACAGACTTTGCAGAACTCACTTTTCTTTTTACCAAGAAAAATACTTCATAAAACTCATGCCTCAGAGTACCTTGTGTGTCTCTCCAGCCCTCTGGAAAGTACTGGTGCCCAAGTCCCTTCCAATGCACTGAGTAACACAAGCCTAATCATGTCTTACTACTTTATGTGGTTTTATTTTGACATACACATTGCCTTCTCTGACCTGGGACTACCACAGCATAGCAGGATTCTGTTACTAGGCTAAAAGCTAATGATGTTTTGTAAGAATTTCTCTGCTATTGAATTTTATTCCTGTACTAGTAGGAAACATGCAGCTGCCAAATGTACTTTGCAACAATCAGTCCACATCATCATGGGAAGGCAGCTCAGTGACTCCACAGCTACACCTATCCTAGCAAACACACACAAAGTGTCAAGCTACTGTCACTTGCCATTTGTTTCACTCTCACTAACCTCTTCATGGTCCAGGCCAAAAAAGGTCTTTCCAGAGTTTGAGATAGCACAGTTTTGGGGCAGCATATGCCAGGGACTGCACCCATACACAGTTTAGAGGAAGTCACATTGTTTTAGAGGAAAAGGAATGTTTAGGCAAGATGAAGGGGTCTATGAGGAGGCTATGAGGATCAGACCTCTGGAAGGAAGTTGATGGATCAGTAATGTTGCAGTAGTATAGCACTAAATGCAGATACACATTTTTTTTTCTTTTGAAAACATTTGCAATAGGAATGACAGTAGCACAGATTTCAGAAGAACACAGCCCAGTCTGATACTTTTTTCTCCTAAAATCCCCTCATAGTTTCACTTTAATGCAGTTATCATTTCTCATCACAGTGTCCCGTAACGTTCCTCTACTAGCTCACCCCTGAAAGTTCTGATGCTTGCCTCACACTTTATATTTCCAAAGTTCTGTAAATACCCGTTAGCTAATACAGAGCTGACACGATTTGTTAACTAGGGTTTAAAGAAGCTACAAGCATGCAGAAGTGTGGTGTGGCAATCACACTGTCTGAACTAAAATATCAATACACAGAAATCAATGGTACACAAGAAGATGATACTGATAAATTCCAAATAAATAGCTCTAGACTCAATAACTCATGCTATGAACAAACACTTGGAAAAACATCACAAAACTTCCCTTGACATACCTACTGAAAAATGAGGGGGACAGTGATGCTAAATAATAGTGCTGAGAGACTTAACACTTTCAAACAGCTTCTCAGAGTTAAGCATATGAATTAAATACTTGTACTCTGATTGTCCCATTACCTGACCATAACAGACCTTCCTCTGAAACCTTCAGAGATTTGACAAGTGTTACTGTGAGGAACATGCCCTAAATTTAACTTTGTTATGGCTCTAGCCTGAATACAGAATGCACTAGATTTTGAATAGTAATTTTTAAAATGTAAGGCAAAAAAATGGCATTGGTATAGGGCCTTTTGCAAAACTTGATTTTTTAATAGATTTTAATTTACAGCAGCTCAAAACAGAATAACCTGTCTTTACTGAAACTGTTATTTTGTTCTTCGTTTCTTGGTTGGCTTTTTTATTTTTTTTCTTTTTTTTAGATATTTCTGAAAATAATGCTAGAGAACAGCCTTATTTAAATAGAACAGTTCTTTATGCTACCCTTTTCCTACACTTATCTTCCCTTTTCCAAAAAAGCCCGTTTTTCCAGCATTTTAATACTGCAGGGCAGTTTTTCCTCTTTCCTATTCTCAGAATGATCAGTAGAGGGCCTAAGTACATTCCTTCAAAACCTCTACATAGTTGAGACATTCAAATATACCAAATGTACCAGTAAGAATAAATCAACTGTGATACTCAGCACACATTATGTATGGCCACGGTAATCATTATTCAAGCTTATAGAATACTAAAGAATGTGGAGATATTCTGTCTGTGCAGTACTAATATTCCACTGATTACAAAAAGATTCCGAACAAAACCATCAGTTTATGATTGGAAAAGCAATAAACTTCAGAGGTCAAGTGCAGATCCTCTGCAGGTTTACACCTATATACCACTCTTAAAATATAGAAATTGATTTCAAGGACATAAGTGTTTGAAATTTAAGCACTGAAACCACCTTCTGTTCTATGTATCAATTTATTACACCGAAGTGCATTTGTTCAACACTTGCCTTGTGAATGGACAGTGATGAGCATCCCTGCCCAGCAGACCCCTTCCCAGACCTCCTGTAAGTCCTCTGAATCTACTGATATTAATAATCACATTGTGCATCACTGTTTCTTTCCTGATTGCCACTTAGCTAGCTCGTTCCCTGCTATTTGTACACTTCTGGAGAGCCCTGATCTTGACTTGGGTTGTTGGTTTTTGATTGCTGTTATTTTTGGGGTGTTTTTATTTACTTCTTACTCTCTTGTAAAGGATGGACATAAATAATCAAAGGAACTACTTTAACTAAACCTGTTGACATGCTAACCACACTAACTCCTAATACACAAATACATCTCATTCAACGCTGTGACCTTAGTACAGTACTATCAGTAGCCCAGCTGATGTTGGTGTCATCTATGGATGCCATGCACTATGCAGGTACAGGTAAAGCATGACTCAGGGCAACATTACTGTCTGACTTCAAACAGGTTCATTAGGTACCTCAGTTACTCTGTCTCTAAAACAGGATTATTTGCCTTTCTTACAATGCATGGATGAAGTAAATTAATGTAGTAGCATGGGAATTTCTTGGTTGATGGTGATGCAGGGCTGTAAAGTTGTTATTATTCTACTATAAAAATATATTTAGTGGAATTTTTACCAGGGATAATTATTTTTAAAGATACTTTCACACATGGCTTTGTGGAAAACCAATCTGTCATCATCACTGCTAGCTATATTAATAAACAGCTTGGATAAAAAAACATAAGGCAAAACTGAGAAAGGTTTAACATATTTATCAAGTAAGAAACCACTCCAAACAGCTTGTTCAGGCTGTTAACAGCTGTCACTGTTTCTATCTCCTGGTTTTGAAAACAAATACGCTGAAATCTGCATTATACCTTATCCTGTTGTCTTCTTTTTATTTTTTTCTTTTAGCTAAACAGCAAGTGTTTGCATTTCACAGGTTCGCTATCATCAGAAAACAGAAAGATGGATGAGATCCAAATCACTAGCTGAAGGATTAGAAAGGCCATGGTCAGGAAGTTAGGGTTACACATTACACCAGTTTATGCGTATTTGCTCTTGTGCCAATACGTTCTTTAGCTTGACTAGTTCTTCCCCCTTGCTGGCATTTTGTCCATGATGCATTTACATACAGCAATAGCATCCACTCATGTAATTTAATTAAAGTCCACGCTTTTTGTGAAGCAGACACTCAGTTTCTGTAACTGTTCTAGTAGTCCCCTCTGCATGTGAATAGACAGCTAGAATGGTACATAATATTTTGTAATAAGTTTAATTACATGAATGCTTCCCAGCTCTATTTGAAGTACTTCATGCTTTCTAGGATCATCTGTGCCTTCTTTATAGATACATACCACACTGTTTGCTCACACAGACCCTGTGGTTATCTGGTATATTACTCCTCTCATTATAAATATTAACATCATGATCAGAAACAACCTATAAGAAACGTAAGAACAGCCGTACTACCTCAGAACAAAGGCTTTGTATTCTGCCTCCAATAGTAGCCATGAGCACATGTCTCATGACGAATAAGAGCACAGCAAAAATATAACTGTTCCCCTTAAAATTCTCCCAGCATCCAAGCATTTTCAGCTCGGTGACTTCCTGAGATAGATACAGTTTCTTGGATTCTACTTCGTAACAGTCAATGAATTCCTCTTCCACAAACTTGCTGAACCTCCCCTTAAGGCTAAATTAGCTATTAGCAGCCACACATCCTTCAAGCCTCGGTCTTCATCGGAAAATGTTCTGACCATACCACCCAAGTCCTGGAAGGCAGATGCGGGGAAGATGAGAATGAAGATCCTGGGCCCACTGTAGGAGAGGGTCTGGTTCAAGATCATCTTAGGAACCTGAAAGTATACAAGCCCATGGGATCCAATGAAATCCATCCACGGGTCCTGAAGGAGCTGGAAAGATGCTAAACCACTGTCCATCATATTTGAAAAATCATGGCAGTCAGGTGAAGTTCCTGACAACTGGAAAAAGGGATATATAACTCCCATTTTCAAGAAGAGGAAAACTGATCACCCAGGTAACTATAGATCAGTTAGTCTCACCTCTGTAGCTGGCAAAATCTTGGAATGGATTATCCAGGAAGGTATGCTGAGACACATGAAAAGCAGTAAGGTGCTTGGTGACAGCCAGCATGTCTTCAATAAGGGGAAATCCTGCCTGACCAAACTGGTGGCCTTCTATGATGGAGCTACATAACTGATGGACAGGGACAGAGCAGTTGGCGTCATCTACCTGGACTTGTGCAAAGCATTTGACACTGTCCCACACGACATCTCTGTCTCTAAGTTGGCGAGAGATCAATTTGGTAGGTGAACCACGCGGTGGATAAAGAACTGGCTGAATGGCCACAAGCACAGAGTTGCGCTCAATGGTTCAATGTCCAGCTGGAGACCAATAATGAGTGGTATCATCAGGGATCAGTGTTGGGAGAGTTCTTGTTCAACATCTTTGTCAGTGACATGGACAGTGGGATTGAGTGTGCCCCCAGCAAGTTTGCTGAAGATGTGAAGCTGTGTGGTTCGATTGATATGTTGGAGGGAAGGAATGCCATCCAGAAGGACCTTGACACACTTGTGAGGCGGGCTGATGCCAACCTCATGAAGTTTAACCATGACAAGTGCAAGGTCCTACAACACGGTCGGAGCAATCTCAGGCACAGCTACAGATTGGGCAGAGAAGAGATTCAGAGCAGCCCTAACGAGAAGGACTTGGGGGTGTTGGTCAATGAGAAAGTGATCATGAGCCGGCAGTATGCTCTTGCAGCCCAGAAAGCCAACCACATCCGGGGCTGCATCAAAAAGGAGTGTGAGCAGCAGGTCGAGGGAGGTGATCCTGCCCCTCTACTCTGTTCTCGTGAGACCTCACTTGGAATATTGTGTGCAGTTCTCGTATTCTCAACATAAAAAGCACATGGAACTGTTGGAATAAGTCCAGAAGAGGGCCACAAGGATGATCAGGGGACTGGAGCACCTCCCCTTGAAGATTGGATGAGAAAGTTGGGGCTGTTCAGCCTGAAGAAGAGAAGGCTGTGTGGAGACCTCATAGCAGCCTTCCAATATCTGAAGGGGGCC
>JASSUY010051907.1:0-11394 GCA_032466535.1 Forpus xanthops | reverse complement strand
GTATGGAATACCTCTTTGGTCAGTTTGAGTCAGGTGTCCTGTCTCTGCTTCCTCCCAGCTTCCCCTCCTCCCTGGCACACCATGAGACTCAGAAAGTCCTTGGTCAGACCAAAACATTACCCACCAGTAACTGAAAACACTGGTGTTACCAGCGCTGTTCGCGGCCCCAAAATCAAAAACACAGTGCTGCACCAACTACCACAAAGGAGAAAAATGACTGCTACTGCTGAACCCTTGCTCTGAAAGGGAAATTCAGGTGCCCAAGAGAAATTTGGGTGCCCCAAAGCAAGTAAACAAGATCTTTCTGAATTTCCAGTCTGAACACAGCTATATAAATTTAAATTTTAATTGTATTTTGGTGCAATTTGTTAAATTACTATCTTGGTAAATTAGTCATTATTCCAAAAAGAAACCATTAATATAAGTAAGAAATTCCCTGGAGCAGGTCTATGAAGTATGAATTTCAGGAAATGTTATTCTTTGAGCAATAAAAAATTCTGTTACACAAAAAAATAAAACCATAGAAATGTAAAAGAATAATGGAATAATCACATCAGGAGGAACCCTCAGCTCAAAGCAGGTGTAATCAGACCAAAGATTTGTCCGTTGATTCTTGAGCATCTCTACAATCCCTCTGGGGATCCAGTTCCAGTACTTCACCACCATCACAGTAAAAACATTTTTCTCAATACCTAATCAGAATTCTACATGTTGCAACTTGCGTCCACTACCTCTTATTGTAGCACTGTACAGTTACACAGAAAAGTGTAGCTCCTTTTCTTCAGCCCAGGTCCCCTCAATAGCAGCACTACTCCCCAGCACATTGCTGCTTCCAATTTGACATCATTCACAAACTTGCCCAGGCTGCACTCCACCTCATCACTGCTGTAGAGCATGAACCTTCCTTCTGTTGCCCAGTCATCAGCTTTCCCCCTCCTCTGTCTTGAGAGCCACCTTCCACTACTCTTTCGTGCATGGTCTACATCTGTCCCTCCTTCCTCACTTTGTGTGGCTCAGGCTCTTATCTTTGCAGAGTTTATGCAAAGACCCCAGGTATCCCTTCCTTACCTCTCTGGTGGTGCACGGTTTGCTCACAATTTCTGCAGTTCTTTCCCTATGCAAGCCAGTTCCTCCTTCAGTGTGCCTGTCGCCAGGACAGGCCCCCATCACTCAACCCCAGCTTCTCACCTCCTTCAGTGTGATATTTGGGTCAAGGCCTCCAACATGCCAATGAGATCAGTGCCAGTTGCTGCCAGGAATGGACCTTATGGGGTGTGAGACCATCACTGTACACCTTCCAAACCACCCTAGGCACGTTGAAGCAGAGATGATCTGCGTCTTTGCTGCATTAATGGCCGTGACAAGGTCATCACTGCTGCTCCCCATAAGCTTAGATATCCCAAAGCAGGAGACAGCCATTCCCAGCAGCAGCCTTATCCAGACTAAGGTGCCAGAAGCAGTGTGCCCAGCAGAACTGGAAGCAGAGACTCAAACTGCTGCACAAACTGGGAAGAGCAGCACAGGCAGTGCCCTCCATGCTCCCAGCATCAAAGTCCCTTCTGCAGATGCTGTTCATAGCACTCCAGCCTTTCGCTGCCTAAGGAGCAGCTGAATAGCAAGTGGAAAGTGCGGGCAAGCATCAGCCCCTCCAGCTCCAGGCTTCCCCCACCAGTTCCCTTCCCATGAGACTGCAATGGCTCCAGACATTGGTTCACTTCCCTTGTCAATGCCATCACACATGCCTACTGCTCTCACAACATGTAATTCTGATGCTAATTAAACCATTCTGCCCTACTCCCAAATGTTCAGCTTAAAGCAAAAAAGAAATAGCTTACAAAATAAATAAAATTCTATCCTAGTTTAGTTGATTTCTTGAAATGAAAATGTGCAATCTAAATACAAATGTTTTGTTCATTAGGAAGAAGCTGTGATTACATGATCCTGACTGACAGGAGGACTTTTGTCTACAAACTCCCTCCTAAATTAGTAAGATGCTCAAGGGGACTTTACATCTCTATGTCAGACCAGATACAATGACACCAGGTAAAATGTCTTGTTACCTCCAAGCAAGGAAGTGGCATTTTCACAGCACCACATTTCATTAGAGGTTGGGGCAGTGACATTTTTGTCTCAGTTTACCAGCTGATCTTAAAGCATTTCCTTTTCTGTTTTGTGTAGGGCATTTTGTTGTGGTGTAACTCCTTCACTTGCACAGCTGCAAAGAGTCAAAAGGAACCACCCTCTTCCTTCCCATGTCCTCTTGTTCCAGAATCACTGCCTTGCAGCTGGGCAAGCAACACAAATAACATCAGCTGAAGTACATTTTCCTTCCCTTGCAATTATTCTATTCTCTCTGCCACTCACTAAATCAGTCAGTTAACACTGAGAGCATAACAAATGCATGCTCCAAGTTGGCTGTCTTAATTGCGAAGTTCTAAAGCCCCTAAGCCAAGTGTCTGCTCCAATTGAAAAATCAATGGATTTGGGGCACGCACATTCCCTGCATGTTTTGGGAAATCATACTCCAGTGTATATTTATGGTTGTCAGGCTAACTTGGAGCCTAAGCTGTATCTACATTTTCAGATACACAGCTCAGAGATGGAACATGGATGAGATTAAGGACTGCAACTCAGCCTCTGCCCCAGTGCACACATTAAGTATCTCAAGCCATTTAGACAGCTGATTATATAATGTGGAGCCTAAATCTCCAAATGCACTACAAAGACCTGAGTCAGGCATTCCTCTTCTCTTAGAAGTAGCAAGGTTCAAGCTCCTTAATTTAATTTTCAGAAGTATTTAGGTTGTGACCTGGAAGTCTGAGTCCCATATTTGGAAATGATACAGTCGCTTAAGATCCCAGGAGCACACTGAAAACTTTAACCCCAGTTTATTCAATCATTTGATGGTCATCTCTGTTTCCACTAAAGAGCAGCATTCACAAGCATTTAATCCATTTTAAGCACCTTACATTAGTAGGTAAGGCTGCCTTTGTATTCGTAAGAACTTAAACTGAAGGGCTCTGATGCTTTCTGTATCCTCTTGGATATAAATAATAATATTAGTGATGACATAAGTTACCACAGTTTCTCAGAACAGAGGACAAGCTATTTGAGGAAAACAAACAGGTATGAAACTGCTGAGTAGCTGAAGCAGCCTCCCTTGACGGTGACTGGTGCAAGTAGGAACAGGAAGGAGCTGGATATTATCACCTGTACCAGCATAAACTGCTGGCAGCATCACCTTCCTTTTCCTTGAGGCACAATCATATTCTTTTCAGAAAAAAAGGAAAAAAAAAAAACAAAACTACCGATACAATCACCAAAATATATTAAATGAAACATTAATTTGGATTTCGGACATTTTTCCCTTTACAGAAGGTTTTTGCATAGGAACGCTTCCTATAGCATTTCACTGGCTTAGCAAGGGCAGTTGTGTCAGTTACTGCCTTTCAGTTGAATCTCATCCCTCTCTGATGGAAGGTACCACCCTCAGGATAAGGTGTCAGAACAGCCTGGGAGAACTGTCCTTGCTCTCTTCTAGACACTCACATTAAACATCTAAGAAAGCTATTTAAAATAACAAACTCACTTTGCACTACAACACATGAGAAATATTGCTTATCTGTTAAGGATGCCATTTATACAGTAAAACTGGCACAAAACCTCAGTAAACCTTTTCATCTACACCTGATATATTTAAGCACAATTCACCCACGTAGATCTGAGCACAAGTATCACAAATAAAAATATTTTTGGTCAAGAAACAATTGCATTAGGATAAACACGGCATTTGGAAAATGGAAAACTGTTCATTCAGAATTATAAAGGAAGATCTTTATCGATGACCTGGAGGAGGCACTGTCGTCAAGTTTGCAGATGGCATCAAATTGAGGGAGACCAGTAGACATGCTTTAGGGCAGGGCTGTCATCCAGTGAAACTTGGGCAGGCTGGAGGGATGAGCTGAAGTGGAACTTATGAAATTCAGTAAGGACAAATACAAAGTCCTGTACTTCAGAAGGAAGAAACTCTTGCGATGGCACAGGCTGGGTGCTCTGGCTGGAAGCAAGCTGAGCATGAGCCAGCAGCATGTGCCCTGGTGCATAGATGGAGAATGGCTTCCCAGACTTTACTAGCAGGAGCAAGGCCATTAGATAGAGGGAAGGACCAGCCCCCTTTATTCCAAAATCATCAAGCCATTCCTGAAATAATGCATCTGCTTCTGCAACCTTCCCTCAATGCAAGGACACTGATAACCTGGGGCCAGTTCAGCAAAGGCCCTCAAGCCAGTCAGGCTGGAGCACTGGCCCTGTAAGGAGACACTGGGAGAACTGGGCTGTTCCAGCCTGGAGAAGGGGTGGCTTCACAGGACCTAATGGCTCCTTCTAGTACCAACAGCAAAGTCATCAATAAGACAGAAGCAGGCTCTTCACAGTGATGCATGGTAGGAGGATGAGAGACAGGAGGAGTGAACTGAAACAAAAGGCTTTGACTGGATATCAAGAGATGCTTTTTACCATGATCACAGTTGGGCAGTGGTCCATATTGCCCAGAGAGGTTGTGTAGCCTCCCTCCTTCAAGTTTCTCAAAACTTGGCTAAATAAAGCCCTGAGCAATCTGAGCTGATCTCACCGTTGACCATGCATTGAGCAGGATAATGGACTGAAGCCCTTTTCAAGTCCCCTCCACCTTGAGTTATTGCCAGATCCTATGAGTTTACTTAAGTTACAGCATGATGAAATGACAATGAGAGCTAATGGGGATGAAACAACCTTTGCGCTTCAGTAAAGCTTTACATGTTTTACATTGCCCTAAATTCTTCATACACTTCAAAGGCAGGGCCTTGGTGTTGATAGGCCCCTCCAAAAGACTGCAGTACTACCTAAACACTTCCTTGTACTCAGCTACATCACCTACTGTTATCCACATTAATTTTGCTAAACTGTACTTTCATACATTTGAGGGCTTTTGAATAATTCCACTCAATACTATCAGAGATTAAAAACATTTAATCTTGTAATTCAGTGTGTGATAGTATCAAACTTAAGTAACACTCCTTATTACTGATTTGCTGGAGCTTTTCAAAAAAGTATTCTGACAAACACACCAACACCCTTAGAGATACCAAAAGATATAAAAACTAAAACAGGAGAAAGGGATAAGATCACCTACAGCAGAACATTTCTGGTAGATCAGTATTTTTCTCCTGCCCTCTGTCTTGAAAACACTGGTTTCCTCCTGCAGATGTTTGCCTTCTTCCATACCTGGAAAACTCTATAGACTTAATATAGCAGCCCGAACTCCTCAAATGAAAGGAGCTGAGTAAAATGCAAATCCATCCAAAACACATAAAACAAGAAAATGTCACCTGAATTTTCAAATACTTTACAAGTTGGAGCAAAAAACTAGGGTACAAGACAATATGAGAAACTCTTTCACAGCAAGTAAGCCCTTTGCAGTATAATAGCATACTTAGCTAGGATCACAACATCTTCCCAAAAGCTATGCTTCAGAAAACATAACTTATATCTACTCAAAGTCACCAGAAACATACAGAGTTAACCAGAAGAAATGTAATGGCCTCGAGGATACAAACAGCGAGACTGATTATTTCTGGCCTTAAGCTCTGTGAAACCCGGCCCTGATCACTCATTCCAGCCTTTGTTGTGCTTCGCACAACCTTTTCTAAATTAAATAATTTATTCAAACATTTACAAAACACACATTTATTCTCTATATAGTCTAGCTTTTTTTTCTGTTTTGTCTAATTAACACTTGAAACAACACTTGAAAGAAGTATACCTTAACATTCAAATAAACAAATAGCAGTTTAGTTTAGTAGCTCCTGGTACTCCTTGGTGGCTTCTTAAGCAACTTAAATGATAAATAAAAATCAATGAGCCAATAAAATGAATTCCTATTCAAATAGATCAAAACAAAATGTAATTGCAAATGTAAAGACTGATTTATCTGAACGGTAATCTTTAACAGCAATTCTCATGCAGTGACATAAACCTGACCGCCATCTGTTGTTGATTAAAGGTCAGTTCAGTATCAAGAGTTTAATAAATAATTCATTTTGCCTACTGTAAATCGTAAGTGTAGTCAACATTATGACCATTCAGAAGTACTAACTCTAGGTTTATTTCTGATATCTGAAGTGAAAGTATTTAGAAAAATAAAAATTAACTTAATATATTTCACTATGGTGATTATTTTATCTGTCAGCAGTCTTATACAGTAACCACAGAGTTGCCAAAGATCTAATATTATTGTCTATTATGATTACATTTGTAATCCTGTTAATCTTCTTATACTTCTAGTTTTTTCTTTACAAATTAATTACATTATGACTGCTGTATGCTTTTCATTTGAATGATAGTTTCCATGTCAGATGTTTTCTTCTTCCAAAATGAAGTTAAATATTTCTGGGTTTAAGATAACAAGAACAAAGAATTACCAGTTTGCCTTATCCCAGTGCCAGCCTGGGTGACCTCATCAGATAATTCTCCTTTCACCCTTTGTTTCTAAATCCTCATGTTTCATTCTCTAAAACAATATGAACACCAAAGCCTCACAAAATCCTTCATTTCTATTTGCTTTCTTTTGTTTCTCTTCCCTTCCTACATTGCACAATACCATGTATCTTTCTTGTGTCATAGCTAAGCACAGCTTCTGCCACAAAGTCCACACAGTTTATACAGTGGAGCAATGTAGGTGTGCTCCAATCCATTCCCTGGTAGATCATCCGCCTTTGCCTGTAGGTAACTCAAAGCAAATCCTAACTACTGTAATAGGAGTGAAACAATTTCTTGGCAACCTCTCTGTGACCATGCTAAGGAAGCATACTGATTTTTAAAGAAGTCTGAGAGGAATATAGAATCATTTGCCCTGGGTATTTTGGCCTGTTTCACCTTCACAGCAGATACACAGCTTCCTTTCCCAAGATTTCAGGATGAAGGGACATTCTTCTACATCCTTCTGATCATTTTAAAATATAAATTCCTTGGAAGTCTAAGATAGGGGGGAAAAAAAATGACTGCTTATCCTTCTCTAGGCACAATAGCTGGGCTTTAAATTATTGAGTAAATAGTAGAAACACAACAGAAAGCACCACACACAGGGAGAAGACTCACAGGGAGTAACCAGGACAGATCAGGACTGTGTTATTTTTGTTTATTTGCTAAGTTATAAAGCCTGGTGAAGGGAGGGGGAAGGGGGGAAGAAGAGGTGCTGAAAATTAAGTAGGCTAAAAAAATTGGTTAAAAGATCCCTTTCCAAAAGCTCAACTGAAGTCAATGTACATTAATGAGAAAAGTAAATCTGCTGAGACAGAAATGGCAGCTGTAATGGTTCGTTTACTGCTACTGTAAGATGTGAAGTTGGTGATATTTATCCATTCCTTTCTTCTTTGGGAAAATCAAGAATATCCCAAAGCAGAAACAAAAGGATCATGACCTTAATGTTCCCCAAAGCTGAAGTAACTAACACCACTTGCAGCAGGCTGCAGCAGGCAGGCTGAAGCTTTCAGACATCGTTCAATGACAGTTTTCCTCCAGTAGGAAAGGGAGGTCCTACTCTCTTCAGGCCTAAATTTAGTTTTTAACTCCTGTACCTCAGTTTGTGTCCTGTTATTTGTACAAATGTATTGCTATATAGGACTACACTAAAATCAGACAGCTGAAATGAATCAGATTATATCCCCACCTTAAAAAAGAAGAAAAAATATTTAAAACTCAATATTTTCTTAAGAAAAATTAGACATTTCACAGATATAGTGCACAGTGCAGGTTGCAAGGGCACAAGGAGAGAATCTGTGAACTCTGGAATCATAAACAGAAATCATAATCATAAAGTCTGTTTTTTGACCTTAAAGTCAAAGCAATATCCAAGTTATATCTTCTGAAATGGTCATTAAAGTTTAAAATCTGTAAGAAATATTTGCATCCTCTGTAAAATTAGTTCTAAAAGGCATTCCAAAGACAGGCCTTAATCTGCACAGGAAAGATACAATCTCTCAGATTATATATCCCATGTATATGATAAATATAAAATCAAGAGTGTGTTGACCTTGGCTGCCTGCCAGGTGCCCATCAACTTTTGTCTTGCTCCCCCTCCTCAAAAGGACAAGGGGAGAAAATAAGACAGATATCTCATAGGTCAAGATAAGGACAGGAAGCTCACTCACCAACTACCATCACAGACAAAACAAACTCAACTTGGAGAAATCAATGTTATTTGTAGTTAATTATAACAGAGTAGGATAGTAAGAAATGAAAGCACATCTAAAACCCTCCCCTTCATTCTTCCCAGGCTCAACTTCACTCCCAACTTTTACCTCCCCCCCCCAGGCAGTGCATAGGGATAGGGAATGGGGGTTGCAGTTAGCCTGTAACACTTGTCTCTGCTGCTCCTTCCTCCTCATGCTCTTCCCCTGCTCCAGTGAGGAGACCCTCGCATAGGAGACAGTCCTTTACAAACTGCTCCAGTGTGTGTCCTTTCCATGGGCTTCTCCATCATGAGTCCCTCCCATGACTGCAGTCCTTTAGGAACAGACTGTTCCAGCATGGGTACCCTGTGGGATGACAAGTCTTGCAGCAAACCTGCTCCAGTGCGAGCTCCTTTCTCCACAGGGCCACAGTTCCTGCCAGGAACCTGCTTTAGTGCAGGTTTCCCATAGGGTCACAGCCTCCTTTGGGCTACTCTCTGCTCCAATGTGGGGCGCTCCCCAGGTTGCAGGTGGAGATCTGCTCCACCATGGACCTCCATGGGCTGCAGGGGTCAACTTGTTTCTCTATGGTCTCTTCCACAGACCGCAAGTAATTTCTGCTCTGGCACTGAAGCACCTCCTCACTCTCTTTCTTAACCGATGTGATCTCTGTTTTTCTCCTTTTCCATTTTTTTTCCCCTTACTCCTCTCATACAGCTGCCATGGCTTTTTTTACCCTTTCTTAAATACGTTATTGAAGAGGCACCACCAGCATCACCGACAGGCTCAGCAGTGGGTCCCTCTTGGAATGCCTGGCACCAGCTCTGTCAGACACGGGGGCAGCTCCTGATGTCTTCTCACAGAAGCCACCCCTGCAGTCCTATCAAAACCTTGCCATGTAAACCCTACACACAACTACCTCCTGCCTCATTAGAAGCCATTTGAGAAACTGTGTATCAGATTTCTGTGTATCATTTTCTAATGCTGCAGACCAAATATAACCTGGTTATATAATTTACAGCAGCAGAGGGAGGACTGCAGGGATCATAAGTAATTCCACAGAAATAGAGATGTAGAGATAAAACAATCCCTGGGACCAAAGCTTACGAACTGCTCTCTGTCCTGTACTCTTTTGCACTATTATGAAAAGTAGTACTATAAACTCAGTTCAGTGTTTCACAAGCATTGTATTTTTTAACAGTTAAAAGCCCTCTCCCCTCAGAGTAAAATAATGTCAACTAAACATGATCAGCGGCAGGGAACAGAATTATACACCCCTGAGACTCCAGACAGCCCAAACAAAGAAAGAAACCTCTGGATAATGAATAAATGGAAACGAGCTTTGCCTGTAGTTATCTAATTCAAAAGGGAGCAGAGTACAACTCCGACAGACAATGCAAAATGTCAAGCACACGAGTTTATTAGCTATCATTATAAAAAGAGGCATTACAGGGGTTTTGTTCCTGATTACAGATGCTACAGACAACAATTGTAACAGATTCATCTTCAAAATATATGGATTCTCTTTTTCACATTTTGACTTTTAAACTAATGCTATGATAATGATTTTCATTTTAATTACAGTTCTAGTGATAATTACTGTTGTCTAAAAATAAATAAAAAAAATGTCACTTAACAGGATATAAACCAGCAACTTCAATATATCAATTTCTTATTAAATAGGCAGTCAACCACTTTCACTCAATCAAGTCTGTGATATTCAAAAGGAGGAAAATAAAAAGAGAATGACATTTACTCAATACAGTCTGAAAGATATTTATGCTTAGTCATTAGCTGGTGAAAGAATATATCCCACAATACAATAATGCAGATCTTCCTGACTGTATTACAAATGCTTCTTCTGAGACACTTCACTTAATAAAGTCTTTCCTAATCAGCTGACAAGTCTGACTGATGTAATCCTATATTACCAACACTAAAAAAAATCCTTCATTTATAATTACTGTGGCAGTCCCACTGCCATTCAGTTAATGACAGTAATGTTTTTTACACTATCTTCTGAAAGCCATAAATACAGAAATATAAAAAATTTACAATACCTTGTTTCCCTTTCACAATTTATATATATCCTGTTTTGCTGTTTCTCGCTTCTGCTCCTGTTCAAGAAGAAAGCTGACTACACAGAGGAGTTCTCTGATGAAATCAGATCTAGGAGTGCTGAAGACTATAGACTGTGCCACTCAAACATTTTCAGACTGACCTGCTAAGAGCTGGTGAACAGGTTTTTCAGGTAATGGTCACACTTCTAGTTTTGTAAATAACTAATGTAATCCACTTTTTGGCACTAAGCCACTTCCAACCCACCAACCACAACTGAAGCTAAAGTGTATTTATCATAACAGAAAAGACTTACAAATGACTGTAGCCGTAAACGTGATTCTTAATTTCTCTGCCCTGGTTCTGTTCTGAAGAACACCTGGCTGCAGGCGCATTGTGACTTTCCACTTCTAAAATCCAACAAACTAAGTCCTGCTGTTTTCTTTTCCAACCAGAACTGAATTCATGGAAGTTACAAAATTGTCTCTCACAGAAGAAATGATTATTAGAAGACACTGAATTATTTTATAAAGTTGGCAAAAAACTAACTAAATAAATAAATTAAAAAAAAAAAAAAATTGGATCACCCACAACTAAAAGCTTCCAAGGATGATGTGTTTGATTCTTTTAAGGCTGTATTTGGCAGATAGATGGAATGAAGTATTAGTGGATCACATGGGTGTCAGCAATTTAGGGAATACAACAGGGCTGAAAGTGATTAGGATTTGACTTACATTACACTCTATACTCAAAGCAAAATATGACATATCTAAGCCATTTGTAATATTTATTGGCCTAACCATAACATATTCTTCAAAAGCTCAAAAGATGGAGGTTGTACAATCTGAAATACTGCCCCACTATTCTAAACATAGAATCATAGAATAGTTAGGGTTAGAAAGGACCTTAAGATCATCTAGTTCCACCACCCCTGCCATGGGCAGGGACACCTCCCACTAAACCATGTTACCCAAGGCTATGTCCAACCCAGCCTTGAACACTGCCATCGATGGAGCATTCACAACTTCCCAGGACAATCCATTCCAGGGCCTCATCACCCTTACTGTAAAGAATTTCTTCCTCAGATCCAATCTAAACTTCCCCTATTTAAGTTTGAACCTGTTGCCCC
>JASSUY010051903.1:0-10768 GCA_032466535.1 Forpus xanthops | reverse complement strand
TTCGTGCAAAACTGTCTTTAAACATTTATATATTTATTTATTTAGCATTTGATGGGAACATTCTTATTGCTGATTTTTATGTCAATCAAATTAATTGATTATTTTAATTGTGTAAACGTGTACCAGAGAGATAAGATTGATATCTGCCTGTACCACATCAATTGTATGTTTTTCATAGTAGTTCTAAACTACACGTTTGTCTTGCCTATTATTTTTTCTGGGGTAAAACTTTAGTCACCAATCGGTAATGCTTGCATATAAAAAGCACAAATATACATTGTTGCCTTTCTTATTGAATCATGTCAGTATAAAGGTCATGTCCAGTATTTTTTTTAATTGTAGACTCTCTTTAATATGCTGTCTTGACGTGCTTGCTCCATGCAATATAGATAAAACTGCACACAGTGTGACTGAACTAACTTTTAAAGTTCTGTGTTACAGCATTTGAGAGGTAGAGATACTCATTTGTCAAGACCAAGGAATTTACCAAATGTAATTTAAAGCTTTGTTGTCTAGTTACAGTACTTCAAAAATAGTTCATCTTATTTTGCTGAAAATAATCTCAAAGTTCTGTAAAAGGAAATGATTTTCCTGCATATTCATTGATTAGCATGAACATTTGAAGTTGGAACAGTGTATAGAAAATGTTGATAAAATATTAAGGGGCAGAATTATCCATATTGCACTTAAGTTGACATTTGCTTATTAATGAAAATTAATCTGAAAAAATAATTTAGCAAGGTTCATATCTATAAATCCCCATACTTAATGAATCAAAAGCTGGATCTAATATGCACATCAGAAGGGCTTTTCACCAATCAGTAAAACACATGAGAAACCTTGCAAACAGCAGCATGGGGAAAACTGACATAGGAAGCTTCAAAAAGGTAACCTGAATGTCAGCTTTTATCAATGTTGAGAAATATATTTGTTCAGCTTTTTTCTGTTATGACTGTGAAGTATTGAAATGGCCTTGGGACAATATATTTTGTGGAAGCAGGAGTAAAATAATGATACAAAGTGTGAACACTTATCACCTACGTTTGCTTGAAACTTATATATCTTATAGATGCATTGTGAGCAGAAAATGTCAGCTTACACAGTGTTATCAATTTTTTTTTTCCTAGAATTGTCACCCAAATCTGAGCTGTGAAGTATTTAGGGAAAAGAATAAAGAGGGGAACTGAATGACCTTAGGCCATCGAACACAGCATAACTGTGCTGATTATTTGAGATGACTTTCCCATGGAAATAAGGAAATAAAACCTTACAGTGCTATCCTGTAAAATAAGAACTCACTAAGAGTTAGGAGGCAGGGTTTTTTGTTCGTTTATTTATAAACCTGGAAATAATAGCTTTGCTCTCAGAAGAAGAAGAAAACAATGCAGCTTCCCAAAGGCAATAGTTCTATCAGTAGAGCTGAAGTAGGACTAAAGAAGGTCTCTTTTCTTTGCATTAATGCAAATTGATGCAATGAAATCCTTTTTCTGTCGGATGACTGTACAAGCTTGCAATTACCCTTGCCCCCCAAAGAAACTAAATAATTTTAAAAAGGAATCTCATACATTTAAAAATGACCTTTTGTCTGTCGTAATCTATTGATAGAAGGGAAGACTCAGTGATCCTGTAGGTTTCTTTCTGTCATGTGCCTTAACAAAAGCCATGATGCAGATTGGGTCAGATCTGGAAACTGAATCCATAACTACTTACCTGAGAACTCTGGGCACTTCTAGTATCTGGGAACCAAAGTCTAGATTCTCCTTTGAGTTCCTGCATGACTAGATTTTGATGAATGCTGAAATACACACATTTTTCTGGCAACAGCACTATGTTTTCATCTGGATTATTGTTGCTGTTGCAAACTGATTAAAGGTTTTGCTTTCGGCTTACTGGCAAAATACTATCATAGAATTCTTGGGAAAATGCTCTATCACATAGGCCTGGTTCAGCAGATATCCTGCATAAATTCTTTTAAAAAAAACTTACTTTAAGTAGTTCTCTGACTCATATGCTGCCATGATAAATGGGAAGCAGAAGAAATGTGCTATTCTGCAGTGGTCTATATAAATTGATAACATTTTCTGCTTTTGCATTCTGTTATCCTTGCACTGCTCTTCTGTTCAAAGGTCTGCATCTGTCCTGGTCTTATACGTTAAATTGATTATCAGAGAAAGCAATAAAAATGAATGGATCAAAATATGCTCGGACACTGTAGAAAGCCAAGACTCTGGGGATGGCAGCCTGCAATGTCATTGAATTTGATAAGAAATAAGCATGTTCTTTCATGGTGGCAATGTAGATGTTTCAACGAAATCAGCATTTTTTTACTATACACACTGCAGTTGCACGTAATTTATTGCTATTTAAATACACTAAATCACATATGCAGAAGCATTCACAATGAACAGATTTTTAGAGATGCAAAGTAATTGTTGCTGCTCAGATTTTTTCATGATCTCTTTTCCCTGCATTTCATAGAATTATAGAATCATAGAATCATAGAATAGTTATGGTTGGAAAGGACCTTAAGATCATCTAGTTCAAACCCCCCTGCTCTGGGCAGGGACACCTCCCACTAAATCATGTCACCCTTAATCTTATTTGCATCCTTAAAAATAGCCAAGGAAAGATACGCTTACCTTCACCAGTTCCTTCAAAGAGCCCAGAAGGAGGGAGTTTCATCACTGTGCATGGATGGTCTCATCTGATAGTCTGATTTTCACAAACTGACACTTACCTTGCCGCTCTCATTAACTGTATGAGATCTTTCCTGAAAAAAAGGGGCTCATTTTGAGAGTCTTCATCTAAGAAGCAGATTCTGGGGTGTTTTCTTCCAAACACACAAACTATCTAAAAAGTTTGCATATCAGCCATTACAGCCCAAAGGCACCAATATATTAACATAAAGGCATGAACTTGAAATGTTAGTTAAATTTGTTCTTCATTTCTTGTGATCTGCACAGCTTCTGTGGAACTCACTTTCACAAGTAGCACATGAATGTCTGTGATTGTGTCTTTCTCACCATCATTTCAAATTGATTAAGTGAAACCTTTGTATTTTAAACACAGAAAAGCTATTAAAACCAAGGAACCTAAAACACAGTATTGGGTATTGTTCAAGAAAAGCATCAGTGCATAGGCACAGGTGAGATTTCCTTGCCCATGCTCCAAGCTGGCAGGCAGTGAGCCTGTCTGTGGCAGGAAATGCTGTGCTTTACCAAAGTAGCTGAATTAACACACACCCTTGCCTAGCTTCTATATTAAAAATAAAATAGTTTCCCTATGTAATATATAGGGTTATATGACTTTAGTCCCATTTTGTCTCTAATTTATTATGTGATGCCCAAAAAAATGCAGTTGTTCTATATTAGTTTAAATAATTGATTCAATTTTTTATATATATATATATTTTAGCCCTTATGGAAAGAAATTTGAAAATCTGCTTTATCTGCAATATCCTGCCTAGAAGCAGGAATAAGATGTTCAGTAATAAAATGTTAAAATAGGATTGAGTTAAAAGGAAAAATTGATCCCTGAGCAGTAAATATATTTTACAGCACAGTGGAATGGCAAATGTATACCAAAAGTAAGGGAGAGCTTAATTTAAAAATAACGAATTAATTTCTACTTGCTGTCTTACCTGATTCTTTACTGGGACTTTACTGAGCAAAAGCTTTAGTGGATCTCTTTTTTTTTACTATTTCCAAATCAGGCAGTGCTCAGAAGTTACTTCTTTCTAAATGAAAAGTCTAAGATTTTAACTACGTGAAACAATAAGATTTTTAAAACAAATGGGTCTATACCTAAGTGGTTATTAGAGGATAAGTGTTTGCACTTATCTAAAAGAAAATGTCAGCTTGTCATTTACTAGGTGGAAGATGTTATAATAGTTCATTTATTTGTAGAAGACCATGATATAGGTAAATGTCAAGATAATCTATATTCCTCCTTAGAAAAAACATTTAGCGCTTCAGTTAGAGACTTAGATTTTTACAGAACATAAGTGATGTACTTCAGCTACCTATTCCAAAGAGGACATGCTTCAAAGAAAACCTTGAAGAGGGTCTTTGCTGATCTTAGTAAAGGCAAAAAAGACAAATGATATTTTATTCCTTCCACAGTAAATGTACATAAAGAAAATTTGAATTTTACAAAAAAAATGAAGAAACAGATTCAAACCCAAATCTCTTCCACAAACAGTCTGCCTATTAAAATACACAGAAGACTATAGCTGCTTGTTAGCCAGAAACTCAATGTCTAAGGAAAAAAAAAAAAAATGAAAGCAAAGCAAAGGCACAACAAAAGAACAATTTCATTGTATTCCTCATTTTATTAAACTATCATTGTTAGTTTTTTAATTACTGACTTTTCTGCTGGAATAAAGCATTCCATTATTTTTCAGAAATCCATATCTTATTTCATGCTTCTTTCAGTTTTGCTTCCTAATGGACAGCTAATATCAGCTCTTAGAGCATGTTGTTCTTTACTGAATTAATTAAAGAAGTGATAACCAAACAGTGACTCATTTCATCTACCTGGACTTGTCCGCAGTATATGACAGTGTCCCACATAACGTCCTACTCCCTAAACTTCAAAGGTATGGATATGATAGATGGACCACACTGCGAATAAGGAACTGGCTGAATAGCCACATTCACTGAGGTGGGATAAACAGCTTAACGTCCAAGTGAAGATCAGTGACAAGTGGTGCTCCACAGGGATATTAGGTCTGGCACTGTTTTAGCATCTTTCTCAGTGACATGGCAGTGGCATTCAGTGCACTCTCAGCAAGTTTGCTGATGGCACCAAGCTGTGTTGCATGGTTGACATGCTTGAGGGAAAGGATGGAATCCAGAGACCTTGACACACTTGAGAGATGGGCCAGTGCATGAAGTTCAACAAGGCAAAGTGCAAGGTCCTGTACCTGTGTCGGTGCAATCCCAGGCACAGTTACAGGCTGGATAGAGAAGTGATTTGGACCAGCCTGGGGGGAATGACTTGGGGGTGTTGGCGGATGAGAAATTGAACATGAGCAGGCTTCAGTGTGTGTTTGCAGCCCAGAAAGCCAACCATATACTGAGTTGCACCAAGAGAATCATGACCAGGAGGTCAAAGGAGGTGATTCTTCTCCCACTAGTCCATTTTCACGAGACCCCACCTGGAGTACTGCATTGAAATCTGGGACTCACAGCATAATAAGGACAAAGAGCTGTGGGAGCAAGTCCAGAGGAGGGCCGTGAAGACAATCAGAGGCCTGGAGCAGGTCTCTTAAGACAGGAGACAGGCTGGAAGTGCAGGGGATGTTCAGTCTGGAGAAGACAAAGCTCTAGGAAGACATTATAGCAGCCTTCCACTACCCAAAAGGGGCCCACAAGAAATCTGTAGAGGGACTTTTTACAAGGTCATATAGCGATAGGACGAGGTGCAATGGCCTTAAACTGGAAGGCAATAGATTTAGATTAGTTATTGGGAACAAGTTCTTTACTGAGAGGTTGGTGAGACTCTGGCAGACTTTCCCCAGACAAGATGAGGCTGCCCCGTACCTGGAAGTGTTCCAGGCTGATTGGTTGGGGCTACAAGTAATCTGGCCTAGTGAAAAGTGTTCCAACACCCCCATGTCATGGGGTTTGAACTAGATGTGCCTTCCAACACAAATAATCCTAGCATTCTAGGATTCTATGAACAAAATGACCAGTAATTGTTTCAAAAGACATTAAAAATAGAGATTAAACAAATAGGTAAGAAGCTGAACACATGGGACAATTTCTTACTGTGTGTAGTTTGCTTCTTGTTATTTATTGCTTTTTCCTCCTGCTACAACCACTTCTTATAATCCCACATTAGGGCTATGGAATTTTATCAGTAAGTGCAATGAGCAATAGAACAGTACACCCAGAAATAATCAAAATCATAAGACCATTATGCCAAATTATTGTTCTAATGTATTTATTTCCAATAATACTTCTAGACTGGCAAAGAATTTAATAGGCTAGAAAATAATATTTGCTTGTCCTTACTTTTTATGTCATCAAGAATAATTTTGCCCAACCTGTTAAAAAAATCGCCTCTCCCTAGTTCTGCCATTCCAACTACTGAAAACATTTGTTTAGAAGACATAGAATGATAGGCTCATAGAACACGATTGGAAAGGACTTTAAGATCATCTAGTTCCAATCCACTTGCTGTAGGTAGGGCCACTTCACACTAAACCATGTTGCCCAAGGCTCCCAGGAATTCCAGTGCCTCTCCAACTCACAGTAAAGAACTTCGTCCTTACACCCAAACTAAACTTCCCTTGTTTAAGTTTGAACCCACTGCCCATTGTCCTATCACTACAGTCCCTCATGAAGAGTCCCTCCCCAGCATCCCTATACCACTCTTCAGATACTGAAAGGCTACTATATGGTCTCCAAGAAGCCTTCTCTTCTCCAGGATGAACAGACACAATTCTCTCATCCTATCTTCATGCGGGAGGCACTCCAGTCCCCGGATCATCCTCGTGGCTCTACTCTGCACTTGTTCCAACAGTTCCATGTCCTTTTTATGTTGAGGACACCAGAACTGCACACAGTACTCCAAGTGTGGTCTCACGAGAGCAGATTAGTGGGGTAGGATTACCTCCCACAGCCTGCTGGTCATGCTGCTTTTGTTGCGTCCAAGGATACAATTGGCTTTCTGGGCTGCAAGTGCACATTGATGGCCCATGCTCATTTCCTCATCGATCAACACCCACAAGTCCTTCTCCTCAGGGCTGCTCTGAATCTCATCTCTGCCCAACCTGTAGCTGTGCCTGGGATTGCTCAAAGCCAGGTGTAGGACCTTGTACTTGGCATGGTTAAACTTCATCAGGTTGGCATCAGCCTACCTTACAAGCATGTCAAGATCCCTCTGGATGGCATTCCTTCCCTCCAGCAAATCAACTGAACCACAGAGCTTGGTGTCATCAGCAATCTTGCTGAGGACGCACTCAATCCCACTGTCCATGCCATCAACAAAGATGTTGAACAAGACCGGTTTCAGTACCAGTTCCAGCACCCTGGGGAGCACCACTTGTTACTGTTTTCAAATTGGACATTGAGTCATTGAGCACAACTATTTGAGTGTGCTCATCCAGCCAATTGTTTATCCACTGAGTGGTCTACCTATCAAATTGATGTCTCTCCAATTTAGAGACAAGGATGTCATGTGGGACACTATTGAATGCTTTGCACAAGTCCAGGTAGGTAATATCAACTGCTCTGCCTCTGTCCATCAATTTCATAGCCCCACCATAAAAGACCACCAAATTGGTCAGGCAGGATTTCCCTTTAGTGAAGCCATGCTGGCTGTCACCAATCACTTTGCTGTTTTTCATATGCCTTATTATGTTTTCCGGGAGAACCTACTCCAAGATTTTGCCAAGTGTGAAGGTGGAATTGACTGGTGAAATAAGACCTGAATTTAAAAGTAGTTCATTTTCTGGAGCTTCTTAAAGTGAAGAAAAAGGATATTCTTAGCAGGAACATAATTTCAGCATATACTGACATGAGTGATATAGTTTAACTGACATGGCATGCTAGAAGAAATACGCATGTATTTCACATGGTTTCCTTTGCTCGCAGAACAAAGTGTGGGGATAGAAGTAAAACATTCCTCACCACTGAAGAAGCTGTGGATAAGCCCTTTGCTGATGTTAGAGGTTCCACTCCTCCAGATTAAAACCCATGAAGAACTTCGGCTGTCATCAGTGCAAATTGCATTGATTTCACATGAAGGAATAACCTAACAGGCCAGAAAAGGATATACAAATATATTTTGATATCATTGTGGTGTAAAGAGACTGTTCATGCTTAAAATTTTTAAGTTTTTTAATGTGGTGAATTTATACACTTTGGAACTCACTAGAAGCCACCTCTGGTCCTACAAACTCACCAAATAATTTTCAAATATAGGTCTTTCTCTTACTTGTTATCCCACAAAAAATTTACCTTTACAAACGAATTGAATGGCATTTTACTTTGGTTGCCTAGTTTAGGACGGCAAAGATCTGCATAAATACTTACAGAATCCAGTTCCTATCTATCCTAAATGTAAGAATTTGCATAGTCTTCAGAGACATGAACTTTATAAGATTGAAAGCTGTGAAAAAACTTTAAAGTTTAAGCCCCTATTTGGTGAGAACAATTTCAAGTAAACTTCCCTAGGGGTATTTTCTTAATAAAAACCACAATTGCCTTAAAGCTTGTTCTGAAATACAAGATATAATAAAAACAAGCAAACAAAAAATAATGAATAGATGTGCCTACACTATCACTGTTAACTCAGCATTTCACTTTCATAGCATTTTTTCTTCCAGTCTTTCTGTCTTCTGATCAGTGACTCTTATATAAAGATTAAAAATTACTGACACTGTTTCAGGACAGGAACCATGACTTGTTTCTGTCTGTAAGCACCTTGCAAAGTTACGGTTTCTAGACAATAAAAAAAGCCTAGCAGTGACCCTTGTATCTTTGGTTACTGAGTTATATTTTCCTCAATATATTATTCCTTGATGTGAGCATAACAAAATGAATAAAAAGCCAGTATTTTGAGGGTAAGCAATTTTATTAATCTTTTATTTTGAATTGTCAAAATATGTTCCTATTTGAGTTTAAATGTTTACTTTAAAAGGATAATACTTAATTTTGCAGTTGCACAGGAAAAACAAAAACCAGCAAAAGGTCTCTGTATAAATTTATTTTGACAAATGAAAACTTTCTGCAGGTCAACATTTTTAATTGTCAGAAAAGCAAAGTCCAGGTGTTCCTTGTCTGAGTGTTTTGAAAGCTGCCTGACAGCATTTCATTCCTATGTTATAAGCCTCTGAAAATGGACATGCTGACAAAACATAAACTGGAGCAGGCTAACTGACTTTGTTTTCTAATACATTCAACTCTTTGTTTATTAATGGCATGTTTAAATTTTCCTATTTACATTGCTGTATTTTCTGTTTACTTCGGTGTACAACTCCCAAATTTTGATAGCTAAAACACTAGTGGAACATAGAAGATAATTAAATAAAGTTTAATTATTCAGAATTTTTGTTAGAATTTTTGTTAGGATGTAAAATACAATAAATTGCAATCCAGCTTTCTTTGATCTATATCAAAGGACACAGTAAAAAATGAAAAAATGCTATCACAAAGTATTTCAGTTTTCCTATATGGATTCATAGGAAGCCAAATCATATAATAAAGGTCTCAAACTTCATCTAATAAGCTTCACCAATATGCTCTGTCATCCCTTATTAATAAGACGAAGTTTTAACCATAAATTGTGCATACTCTTGTACCTCTTTGTTCATAGTCATTCTGTTGTCCTTTAGATTTCTTACAGAGAAACTTGTGCAACGTTTCTTGTTTTCCGGGTGTTTTTCAATAGATTTCCTTTCCTAAATAAATAAATAAATAAAAGAAAAAAAAAAAAAACAAAAACCTACCCCAAAAAACTTAATAAACAAAGAATACTATAGACTTCATTATGCTGGCAAAGAGTCGGAATTCCTTTATATTGCTATGTAATCTGTGGCATTCTTTCATAAGAAAATATTGTATTAGATGTGTACAGAATTCAGACTTTGTATTTCATTGTAAATTTCCAAGTGCTGATATAAAGGCTTCAAATAATGAAGACATTAGATATTATGCTCATTGTATAGCAAGTATCGTATAAAATTAAATATTGATTTAAAATAAACTTTATATATTATATAAAAATTTTAATTATTAGATAATATATAAATAAGGATTTAGCCTCAACGGTTTGGGTTGTTTGTTTGTTTTTGTTTTTTTTCCTTAGAATAAAGCATGGATGTGCAGAGTAAGATTACAGTCAGAAATTAGTACAATATGATCCTAGGCCCTGACTGGGATTCCTGGGCTTTTGATAATAGCTGTAGGTGTTGAAGTTTTTATGAAAAATCTTAAGCATCAATATGATGATCTTAAGGTCCTTTCCAACCCTAACTATTCTATGATTATTATTATTCTTTCTAGTATATACATGCCTTTTAAAAACCTTAGTACACTTCTATAAACAGTGCAAGATAACACATTTTTACCTGCAAATTTAAATCAATTTTACATTGGTCATGAGAAAAAAAAGCTGTGAAGCACACCCTAAAAGTTACATTGGAAGTCATACCCTGTGCTTTAAGTAATTACTTTCCAATAATATCACTCACAACCAAGATGTTAAAGCCATGTAATATGATGCTTTCAATATGCATCATCTTGTTGCAGTGGGGGGATGGAAGATAAGGAAATTTTTCTGGATTTTAAAGATGTTTCTGTACCATGAAAATGTATCTGCAATGTGAGGTTTTTTTTTGCTTCGAGTGAAAGGGACAAGTAACCGACATCAGTAAACAATAAAATAAAAGGTATTTGTTGGACTAAAGAATCATATGTCATTTCACTGGTCTACATCAAAGTCCCTAATCTGTCTCTGAATTAAAACTCCAGCCTGTTCTGTGATATCTCCAGAATATTCCTCTGATAGTGCTTGATATGAGTAAAGGAAAACTTAATATTTCTCCCTGCCCCACGTGCTACTTACGTTTTCTCCAACCACTTTTTCAAGCAACTCAGTGTAGTCTATCAAGAACTTTTTTTAGCTATTTATCAAGTGACTCCTGTTTACTTATTGCAATTGGATCTGCATTCATTTTACCTCAAACTGTATCTTTACTTATGAAGTCCATGAGAGAAAAAAAAAAAAAAAAAAAAAAAGTTAAAAGGTCATTCTAATT
>JASSUY010051900.1:0-22592 GCA_032466535.1 Forpus xanthops | reverse complement strand
CCGCACAGAACTGTTTGAGGGGCCTCAAACTACGACAATAATGTATAAAGGAAAGCGTTTTTCATCTGTGTTTTCGATAGTGGCTCCAAAAGGGCCATCTAGCTCCCTTTAAAAGCAATAGGTATGCTTCTTTAATGTGAACTACTCCTGGTGCTAAACAAGATTACTACTAATATCTTGTGCAGACAGAACTTTTGCTGTCTGGCAAAAAAGGAAATTTGAACATGTGTCTATACTATATTGCCATTCAGAAGATGTAAAGAAGTATGATGGTTTCCCACATATGATGCCTATGTTTAACCTCCATGAATGCAGAGATTAGTGAGAGGTCATGCAGTCATGTGCTGAAATAAAATGAAATGCATTGGCTCTTGTTCACCACACCAGTGAGCTTTCTGCATGTTCTCTGGGTATTAACATCTTAACCATCTTTGTTTATTCACAAGTGATACTCTTGAAACTCACTGTGCTGCTTGCATGACAAGGTTGAATTATTCATCAGGCTGTGTAGAGTAAAGCCATGCTATTGCAAATTCACAAAATTGTTTAATTTTTTACTGCTTTTGGTTAATTTCTTAATATGATAGTCAAATACAGATAGTCAAATAACCTTATAGTTAGGCTGTGAGAAAAGTACTTTTCTGGCAAACTTTGATGCAAATTTAGAAACAGATTTTCTATAGAACAGAGGAATCAAATACGTAGAAAAGCAGCAATCCAGTAGTGAATAATTTGAATTTTAAATTAATTTTTCTTTTAGCATGTGCCCTGTATTTCAGGAAAATAAAATTACCAGTTTTTTTTTTTATTTTATTTTCCCAGAACTATCCTGAAACATAAATGGTATTGTAGACTTAGAGTTTTAAAATTGGGTCAGCAGATGATTATGGAACTATACTAGTTGATCCATGAGCAAAAATAAACCATGTATCTAAAATAATCAATAATAAATCATGTTGAACCTCTAGAGTTTAGCAAGTAAATTGTTCTAGTAAAATAAATCAGAATTTAATAACTTTGAATTTATTAATTCTACACCAGTGAACAATATTACATTTGTTGCCAGTCCCACCAGACCAAGGTACACATAGCCCTGGACGGCTGAGAAAAAAAGTATTTGTTTCACATTTTAAAAGACTTTACTACAGAGAATTAAATGAATAGCTTTCCTATTGCACTAGAAAATCTGAAGTCCAACAGCATTTGTAGACCATAAATTATTTCTACTGCAGTTATAATCTGGTGTAATTATATCAGTGCTAGCTTGGACAACCCCACCAAGCCACAATCAGAACTTATCATTCCACTACAAGCATATCGCGCCTTTGCTTCTTTTTTTCACTACAGTACTCAGCATTACCACTTGCAATGCCAACTTCTTTCAGTCTATAAATTGTAACTGGAGGACTTGATCTGCTGTAATACCTTTCCTGAAGGAACCACCTACCGATATGGTTCTGGCCAAGACTGAATACTAGTAGTGTTAAGGTTTTATATGCTGAGTTCAAAAATTAAAAAGTTGACACACTGACCATTGCTTACTGTTGCTGACAGTCTTAGCAGTTTTTGAGTTTCCTCCGTTAGTTGACCTGGATTGCTTACTCAGTTTCCTGTGTTGGCTTAGGTTACACGTTTTTTGGGGCAGACATTGTCATTCTCTATATGGCTAGCTGAGCTCCAATCCACAATTTCAGTACCCATGCATGTAATTCTTGTAATTATAGCAGTCTATAGCATACTTTTCTTATGGAAGTATTTTTGGCAGCAGTTTCTCATATTTATACATCTAAAACCTGATTAGCCAGAATCACTAGAAGGGAAAAAAAAAAAACCCAACCCAAAATGTAGTTACCTATTAAGGAGGTATTCTTAAATTACATATTGTACTTAAATATAATACATAAATATAGTAGCACACCATGAACCCTCAAAATTTACAGCACATATGAAAAGACAATACAATGGAAAGCCTCTCTTTAAACCAATACCCAAATCATGACTGTGTCTTAGACACCCCTGGTGCATAAGTAAGGAAGATATAGGAGGGGAAAGATGAAAAAAAAGATATTTTTTTTTAATCAGAAAAAAAAAGCAAAATAAAAGTAGTAATATGATCAAATTGTAAGTACAAAAAAAAAAAAAAAAAAAAGGCAACAAACAATGCTGAGAATCAGTTGTGGGAAAAAGATAAGAATATTAGCTGTTCCCCTGCAATAGTGACTCTCATTTAGTCCTAAGAAACAGATTTCATTAAATTCCCAAAAGGAGGTTTCATAGGGCTTGACCTGTGGGGAACATTCCTTGCTGTTCCCTGCCCATTGGTGAATGGACTGATATTGAGCATGCCAGATATGGGAGACCAGAGATTGTAGGCCAGTGTTGTGGCCACTTGTGCCACTTTGCATCATACCTCTTGTTCTCATTATCATGTGTTTCAGAGGCAAATAGAACAATGCTTTCTTATCTCTCACCACTAACCAGAGGAAGCCTCACATAAGATAGCACCAACATAAAGACAGTGCAAAAATTCATAGTTCCCTTCCCTTTTTAATCTCATTGGAGGTGTTAACACATGAAACACTCAGATATTCAAGCCACATGTTCAATTTTTTATCTACAGCATTTCTCATTTATCAAATAATGTCCATTTCCTCTGTTTTCAGAGGTGTATACACAGTCCTTGTTCCTTTCAAATCATGCACAGGGAGCTCTGAGTATCCTTCAGTCTGCTATTGATGGGTTTCAAGATTTATTTCTGAATACACAGCTTCTGGTAGAACAATTTTAGACAACATACACTAGAATTTCCAGGACATCTTTAACAATATCAAGTGCTTTCGGATTCTTTCTATGTTCATCTAAATTGAATTTATAAACTCTCTGTGTTCTTTTGGTTTCTTTGGTTTTTTTTGTTTTTTTTTTTTCACAGCTGAGGGAATCACTTCCTCAAATAATATCTCAATAGTGCTAGTTATTTTTGGCTTCTTATAATATTATCCAACACTGTCATGTTTCTTGCTAATGGGAAATACTGCAGCCCTAATTAGTCATAGTTGCATTGTATTTTAATAGTTTTAGAGTCTGAGAAATAGATTGAAGTTTTTCGGGTAAAAAGCTGAGTTACAAATTTCTTTGGTTTTTTATTTTCTGGTGTAAAGATTTTTTTTGGATATTGCATTGATTTGCAGCACGTTATGAGCCTTATTTTTACACGTTCAATTGAAAGCAGAAGATAATAGAAATATAATTATATGCATTTTGAATGTTATCTCTGTTTTGTCACATAGAAGCAAGTATTTGATACAACTATGTGGGAAGTATTTGGATATAAACCCAGGCAGCATATCTGAAAATTTCAGATGAATACATCAGTGTTTCACAGCCATCTCCTGCTGTGAAGGTTTCTTCATGTCTTATTTAAACAGTTTGTTGCGATATAAAATATCAGGAAAATTCAGAGCCTGAGTTCTGAGAAAACTCTGAGTGTTCTGAGAGAATCCTTCCAAAGATTTTCTTACTGAAAAACTTCCCAGAGACATACAAAATCAGATATATAGATATCTACATATCTATATGTCTATGGTATAGATAGATGCATGTATATATATTTACTGTAAACTTTTAAGCCTGATATGCTACTTTGATACTTTAATAGAAATATCTTCCAGCCATAATGACATAGATACAATTCAGCTGTGTGTTCAAGTGCTGCTTTAAAGCAGTTTTGTATACAAATACATTGCAACACATTACTTACTAACCTACAGGTGAGAGAAAAATGAGAAAGCCCTCACTTAAAATGCCTTAGCAAGACACAAAAATTCATACTTACCTTAAAGTCTGATAGTAATTCCATTTTAATTATGTATGGGTTTTAGCTGAGATAATTTTCTTATAGTAGCTTGTGCTACATTTTGGGTTTGTGATGAAAAATAGTGCTGATAACAGAACCATGTTTTAGTATTGCTGAGCAGAATTTACAGAGCATTGAGGTCTCTTCTGCTTCTCACGCTACCCCCTCTCAGCAAGTAGGCTGGGTTGGGCAAGAAGCTGGAGGGGGACACAGCTGAGACAGCTGACCCCAAGTGACCAAAGGGATATCCTGTACTGTATAATATCATGCTTAGCAATCAAAGCTGAGGCAAGAAGGAGGAATAGAGATAAGAAAAGCAGCTGACATTCTAAATAGAGACAATTCACTGTCTGTAAAATCCAGACTGTTTGGATCATACTTGCCTTTAGTAGAGATCTTCTGACACGTAGTTTCTGAACATTTCCAGAAGTTCTGCTGTGCGGGAGATACTAAATCAGACACAATACTTTTGCAGATTATTTGCATTATGGAGTGAGAAGGTTTCAATTGGAGCTGGGCTCAGATGCCTCTATACAAATGCTCGTAGTATGGGGAACAAAGAAGAGGAATTAGAGATGTGTGCACATCTACGGGGGTATGATATCATAGGCATCACAGAAACGTGGTGAGATGTCTCCTATGGCTGGTGTGCTGGAATGGAAGGTTACAGGCTCTTTAGGAAAGACAGACCCGGTAGGTGGGGAAGGAGAGTTGCTGTTTATATTAGGGATAAGCTGGAGAGTATGGAACTCTGTCTGGGAACAGGTGAGCAGTCGACAGAGAGCTGGTGGATCAGGGTTAAATGGAGAGAAGTGATGGGAGACATTATTGTGGCGATCTGTTACAGACCACCTGACCAAGAGGACTTGGTGGATGAAGAGCTCTACAGACAGATAGGAACAGCCTCACGCTCACAGGCCCTTGTTCTCATGGGGGACTTCAATCACCCTGATATCTGTTGGAGGGATGGTACGGCCCAGCACAAGCACTCCAGGAAGTTCCTTGATTGTGTGGAAGACAACTTCTTTCTGCAAGTAATAGAGGAGCCAGCAAAGAGAGGTGCCATGCTTGACCTCGTGCTCACCAACAGGGAAGAGCTGGTTGGAAATGTGATGAACCAGGGCAGCCCTGATTGCAACAATCATGAGATGGTCAAATTTGAGATCCTCAGGACAGTGAGAAGAGCATGCAACAAACTCACTGCCCTGAACTTCAAGAGAGCAGATTGGCTTCTTCAGGAGCCTGCTCAGTAAGTTTCCACGGGATATAACCCTAGAGGGCAGGGGGACCCAAGACTGTTGGTTGATATTCAAGCATCACCTGCTGCAAGCTCAGAAACGATGCATCCCAACAAGAATGAAGTACTGCAGGAAGGCCAGGAGACCTCCTTGGATGGATAAGGAGCTGCTGAAGAAAATTCAAAGGAAAAAAGAGGCTTATAAAAGCTGGAAACAAGGACAGGCAGCCTAGGAAGAATACAAAGAATACAGGAATGTAGTCCGGGAAGCTAGGGACCAGGTTAGGAAAGCTAAGGCCCAGTTAGAATTAAACCTGGCTAGAGATGTGAAGGATAACAGGAAGGGATTCTGTAGGTACATTCTATAGCACCTGTATTACATTCTCATTGAATAGAATAGTTAGTGTTTGAAAGGACCTTAAGATCATCTAGTTCCGACCCCACTTCCAGGGACAGGGACAACTCCCACTAAACCATGTCACTCAGGGCTACGTCTAACCCGGCCTTGAACATCACCAGTGATAGAGCATTCACAACTTCCCTGGGCAACATATTCCAATGCTTCCCCATCCTTACAGTAAAGAATTTCTCCCTCATATCCAGTCTAAACTTTCCCTGTTCAAGTTTGAACCCATTACCCCTTGTCCTATCACTACAGTCCCTCATGAAAAGTCCCTCACCAGCATCCCTATAGGCCCCTTTCAGGTACTGGAAGGCTGCTATGAGGTCTCCATGTAGCCTTCTCTTTTCCAGACTGAATAGCCCCAACTTTCTCATCCTATCTTCATAGGGGAGGTGCTCCAGTCCCCTGATCATCCTCGTGGTCCTCCTCTGCTCTTGTTCCAACAGTTCCATGTTCCATGTTGAGGACATCAGAACTGCACACAGCACTCCAAGTGAGGTCTCATGAGAGCAGCGTAGAGACACAGGATCACCTCCTTTGACATGCTGGTCACGTTTCTTTTGATGCAGCCCGGGATACGGTTGGCTTTCTGAGGATGATAGCTTAAATTTCCATCAAACATTAAGGACTGGAAAGATGAAACTCGTTACAGAGTTCCCACTCTTCTCACTGATTATAGATATAAACATCAGGAAAACTGTTTCCTGCAAAACAGACCCATGTTTACACACAGCCAAGCAAGATTTTGAGCAGGCTTTTGCATCCTCCCTTACAGATTAGAGAAAAACATATTTACATATTTTACCTCTAGAGTTATTCTAAGAGTGGAATAAGAATATGCAACTCTAGAATGCCAGGCCTTTGTGAATTCTGTTATTCTTACATCTCAGTTTCAACATCTTTGACATCAGCATAACTGAGAGCAGACAGCAATCAAATTGCACACCTCTGATACCCTTTGAAAACAAGCAGTTTTGCTTTTAAAAACTCTGTTGAGCAGCAGAGAATTGCTGGTAAATACTGCTGTAAATACATAATTGAATTGCTTTCAGCGGTTGCTGCAAAAGCAATCTACACCTCCAGCTCATGGAATAAAATGTTATTACTAAATATTTTAATAAAATATGTTGCTTCACTGAGATACTTTTGTGTGTTCTACTGGGATTATTTTTAAAGAATGAAACTTCTTTACATTTATTAGCTTTTGAGAAAAGCAGCAACAGTATTTACAACATCCATCTTAAGGTCACATTATTCTGATTATATGTGGTGAACCTGTTGAGAATATCTTTGCTTCCTTGGGCTTTCTTTTGCTTTTGCATCCTAATAAAGATCTGTAAATCCATATTCACAGCTGCACATAGTTAAATATTTCATATTGACTTATGGAAAGTTTCCCAAAGTGTGCATTTCGGAGAATTGTTTATGCAATGCTTTTGTTCTGCACAAACACATTAGTATTATACTTGTATGTCTGCTTTGTAAATAATGTTAAACCTTTACATTCTTTATGATTTTTCTCTAGATAGATAAGAAGACCTAAAATAATGCCTGGAAGGCAAAATATAAAGGGAAGAAATTACTACATTAGGTCATTTTGAAGGAATCTAAGTATTCGGTCTTTTCATATGCTTAATCCTATGTTTTATTGACTAAACTTTAAGTAAACCTACAATATTCTATGTGAAAACATTTTTAAGTATCTTATGTTTCTGCTAGAAACTTAAACCATTCACCTTGTAAAATGCTTAGTAGCATTTATTCTATTTTACTCAAGGGCTCAGTAACAACATCTGATATCTGGCTAAGACAAGCCAGTTTCTAAGTAGTTTGAAATAATTATTGTAATAAATCTTGGTATATGGAAAATTTGAAACACCATAGGGATATTCAAGGGCAATGTTTTATTGTGTTTCAGAAAGTATTCGCTGGTTACAGAAGCTTCTGGAATTATTTAAGCTTTTATCAGAGATCTTATGCACTGCTTTGGGAATTGTATTAATTTGAAATAGTGATTTAATTGATATGCTGCATTTACACTATGTCTTCAGTACCATAAAGTTTGTTCACAGAGCTACTGCTCTTGTATATATTAATTTACTAGAACTCGTATTAAGTGCCCTCCTTAATTTCACTGACTTAATGTCATCCAATTGCCATCAGTGCTAAAAATGACCTTCAGATCTAAATTCTTACAACCATTAATCAACAACCTAAATGTCATGGCACATGAAGTTGATGAGGCAAAGTTTGGAGGCAAATACACAGGAGAGTTGGAATGGAGCACATAATAAAATTAATAATTTTGAGAGTTAGTTTTAATGAATCCATATGAAATTCAGTAGCACAATGACCAAGTAGTTTATGTAGCACAGCACAGTGAAGAATAGGTAAACATTTTTGTACTGAATAAATAGACTCCCAATTATTAAAGGTACTGAACAAAGGATATAAAGTAACTAGGTGCAAATGTATATTGGAAATTAAAAGGTTATTTTGAGATAACCTTATTTCTTTTATGAAGAAGCATTTTGAATGCAGTTGCCTGTGACAAAAGAAGCGACACAGGAGGCCTCTTCCTGCTATACTTATTTATGAAATAAACAAGTATTACATACTTTAGAGACAAAAGAGACACAATTCTGCTTCTGTAAATACTGCTATCAGTATAATTTATAATATAATGTTTAAAAACTGTCAAATATTTCTTTTGTGTGTACCAAGCAAAACTCCGGTCCATCAGCCTACCTTCTCCCTAATCTCTAGAATCCAATATCTCTATTTAAAATATATTTTATCTTAAGAGAATTATCATGAACAGACATACCGCTGGTAAAGAGAAAGGTAAAAACATTCTTTTGAGGCCTGTTTTCCAGCAATACATAGTCAGATATCCCCAATGTTGCTGTACCACAAACCAAAGTTTTACAGCAAACTGAGCATAGTCAATAATACATAAGTGCAGGGAAAAGACAAATGTTTTGATCAGAAATACTTGGTCTTTCTCAGAGAAAATGTAATTTTGCCTTGGAACAGTCCATGTCCTCTACAGAATTGCAAATGCGTAGAATAAATGAGTACTAAAGAGAAAATTGGTTTTTTTGTCCTTTTATGGCTTTTATGTGAAACAGAAGGAGAAAAAGAGACTGCATGCTTATATAGGGCTGCTGTCATGTTTTTCAAAGGGGATTATGGTTACCTTGATTTAGCAGGGCTGGATAAGAACATTATTCCTGATTTCACTGAATGAAAATCATCACATATTAATGAATACTAAGACAAGTAAGACAAAGATGGCAATTAATAGTTTAATACATTATTATTAGGCTTCTTGTGACACACTAGAAGGAAAACCAGAAAAAAAGTGATTGAAATTATTTCAGAAATCTACTTAATTCTTGAGATTTCTGTCATAATGCTAGTCATGACTGTCTTTGAATACTGATTTAATCCTTCTGATGCAGAAAGACCTTTCTACTTTGACTTAGAATACTTGACTTGAGGTCATGAAATGATGTCTAATATCTAACTAGTGCTTCTGTGTTTGATAACTACAGAAACCTTCCAGTCAAGTTTTTCTCACAAACTAAAATCCATAGGAGTCCTAAGTCTGAATGGAACATGGCAGACAAGACATACCTCACCTCCTTTGACCTGCTGGTCATACTCCTTTTGATGCAGCCCAGGATACAGTTGGCTTCTGGGTTGTGAGAGCACAGTGCTGGCTCACATTCAGTTTTTCATCCACCAATACCCCCAAGTCCTTCACTGAAGGACTGTGCTCAGTCTCTTCATCCCCAGCCTCTATTGATAACAGGGGATGTTCCAACCCAGGTGCAGGACTTGGCCTTGTTGAACCTCTTGAGATTCACATGGGCCCACTTCTCAAGCATGTCCACATCTTCTGGACATCTGGCATCCCATCTGTCAGGCATGTCAACTGCACCACTCAGATTGGTGTCATCTGCAAACTTGCTGAGGATGCACTTAATCCTGCTGTGTTATTTAATCAAGATATTAAACAGTACTGGTCCTAATAAGGACTCCTGAGGGACACTGCTCGCAACTGGTCTCCATCTGGACACTGAGCTATTGACCACTACCCTCTGAATGCAACTATCCAGCCAATTCTTCATCCACTGAACATTCCACCCATCAAATCTAAACCTTAGAGAGAAAACTGGTGTGGAGGACTGTGTCAAAGGCCAAATGGATGACAACCATAGCTCTTCTTCTGTCCACTGGTGTAGTCACTCCATCATAGAAAGTCACTAGATTGGTCAGGCAGTACTTGCCCTTGGTGAAGTATGCTGGTTGTCTCGAATAACTTCCTTGTGCTTTACCATATAGGAGAATTTGTTCTATGATCTTCCCAGGCACAGAAGGTAGACTGACAGGTAAGTAATTCCTATGGTTCTTTTCTTGGGATGTGGTGGAAATTTGTCAACTAAATAAATTGTTCAAAAATGAGAAGGTCATATTTACAAATGAAAAGATTTTATTTTTCTCTCCAAAGGCAAAAAAAGAAGTCTTTGAATGTAGCTTTTCTAATGCCATTGTAGAATGTAAAGTTGTGGTAATATCTAACACAAGAGCTAACCTGGACAAAGATTGTTCCAATAATAAGTAAATTCAACATTATCTGAGATTGTAAAGGGCAATTAATAGGTTCAGGTCTAGTCTAGTGCAAACTATTTTTGAAATGAACATGTAGAAAGCATGGAAAAAAAGGTAGCCACATGGCATCTCAGCAAAACTCATCCAGGTATGGATTTAATGCATCATTTTCAAACTGTAAATTGGTAACTCTCTTAACATCCCATATTCTTGTTCTATCACTGATTTTCATTGCTCTGCTGAATTCTATTTAGAACATTTGCTATGCCTTTTAGAATTATGAAGTGTAATGGCTCTTGGAATTATGAAGTTTTAATAGGTTTAGTAATATAACTGAAAGTCCATTTGCATTTTCCAGATTACAGTGCTCTGGGTCAGTCCTTCAGAAAGAGAAATATGTACAGATGTCAATTACCGCACGCAGAGTCTGAGATTTTTGTCGTAAAACTTCACTCAGTGCTGAATAGAAGGCTTGGGGTCTCAATCATTAGACAATGAGCAATAAGGCTGCTTACTAGAGGTTAGGGAAAAGGAGGGTTTGAAGACTTGCATTGGCCCAGATAATTGCTTGGTAATGGAGAAGTATGTGCTCTGTGTCTATGTAGTTATGACTTCTTAGCCTGAGGACTGAGTGCACTCTGGACTCCAAGTGCCCTAATTCTGCACACTGCATGTGGGCTGGCAATTAGCAGAAATTACAAGGCATCATAATGTAAGGGAGATGGGGCCCTTGCATATTCTCAAAATGCCAGGGAAACCACTATACTGCAACAGTTTGCACCAACAAAGGAATGTGGAAGTCATGGCCCATGAACTGCTATGGGCTAAGTACCACTAATAGGAACATGGTGTACAAATTATTCTAAGGTATTTGTTTACTTTAAAAAAAAAAAAAAAATGAGTTCAACATCCATTCTTCTCTACTGATGTTTTAATTGAAAGTGTTTACAAAATCAATTAAATCCTCCTTATAAGGAGCTGTATTTCAAAAAACAATTAACAGTCTCTGAAGAAATGGTGCAGCCATTCTCAGGTTTGTTTATACCTTTTAGGATAACTTCTTCATGTATTACTTTTACAGAAATAACGGGTTTACTGCACTGATGTGATTATGTTTTGTGCAACTTAGGTATGCTGTATCTGTTGACCTTTTTAGTGCCACCAAAGCAGGTAAGCCTGATGCCTCACCCCAAGAATAGTTTGAGCTAGGTATATTTAAAGTATACAAGTTATATTAATAACTAATTAACCTTCACTCTTCCAAGCACACTCTTTAAATAAAAAAGCATGTTACTAAGATTACTCAAGGTTAAGCAATAACTACAAGAGCATAAATATGAATGCATAAATGAATTTGAAGTGAGTTAAACAAAAGTTCTTCACGGCTCTCATTGGGAAACATTGCTATTCTTACTAGGAGTTTATTTGTTAACTCCTACTGCTGGTTTTCTATCCTACTGCAGACTGCTGTAACAGTAATAGCACATATTATAAGCTTAATAGTATACCGATCTCTGAGGTAGATAAATGCTATTACAATCATTTTAATCTCTTATAGGAAATTATAATTTATATAAGCATGTCCTGTAGGTGAATGAAGCTTAAATATATTGGATATCAAGGCGATTATATTCCACATGTCATTTTTACACTACATTCAGTGTAGTTGCCAACTGAAAACATATGTAGGCTCAGTGTGTGTGCTAAGACATATCGGTATCCAACAGCTGCTCCATTCTAGAACCTAGAATGTGTTCAGATTACCTAGAATTTAGATACTTGAATGGTTCACAAACAATGCTCTTGCACAAGTAGGTAAGAAAATGCCATAAATTCCAATCTGTATAGTGGGGCAAGAAAGAATATGACCACTAATATTATATAAGATTTACTGTCAGAATAGGCTGAATAAGTCCCTGGTTTTAAGTATATTTTATCTTAGTAGGCAAAAAAAGCATGTCACCGTGATATAAGAATATTATCACACTTTTCTAGACAATATTAATTGGCTTTAACCATATCTTATGATCCTGCAGTTTCTCTCTCATTTGTTATCAGACCTTTAGATTCTGTGATAAAAGAGGCAAAGATTCTACCGATAGACGATTCCTTACTTTTAATAAAGAGACAAAGAACTGACATTACCATGCTACTTTGTGTACTGAATAAGACAGGGTCCTATGGAAAAAAAAAATGTGACCATATAATCAGAGATCATACTTTAAACCATATGCGGAAGATAAAACTGTTAAATAAACAGTTCTCTGTCATTTCTTAGCTTTATATTAACATTGTCTAATTTTTATTGGTAATTACTTATATTTAAATTAAAAAATGGAAGCAGTTACATCACTGGAGGTGCCTTGAGACTTCAGCTGTAAGTAGTGCTGTCAGATCATGGGCAATCACAATGGAATACTGGTGTTGTATAAATCAAGCCATGTATCATTTGACCTATACTTCTGAATGATCACAGCCAACTGTACTAAGTAGCAAACTCCCCAGAGCAAAATCTCTGCCTTGCCTAAGAGAAATGTGATTGAACAGTGGGAAGGTGTTTTATGAATATCTGTCAAGTTGTAACACACAAGCTATGACTTGTATATTACATTCACAAATAAGCAAAAAGCAGACCTATAGAAAAAAAATATAAGAAAGAAGAAACTACATGAGGGTACTGTAAATAAGTAGCAATTTTAAGTGGGATGCTGTATCAAATTCATGGGTATTTATTCTGTGTAAATATTTTCTGAAAGTAAACATAGGAAAGTTCGGCTCTACAAATACTATGTTAACAAAATCGGGAAAATTACATTTTCTGTGTCTCTCCAGTAAACACTTGGGAAAGCATCATAACTTGCTGTGATTGAGGGTCAATAATATGGAACTATAGCAGTGATTATTCATCTTTACATTCGTTTTTCATGTTTCCTCACGATTTTTCTCACTTGACTTTTCCTTAGTTACTTGTGAAGTCAGGGCATCCTTTATAGTGTTTCCCTTAAATTCTGTCAGCTTTTTACACTGATCTGACACATCCAACAGCTTGTAATATCGTATACAGTAGTCCTTCATGGTTGTTTTTAAAGAAAATTCTCCACCTTAAGTTTCCCACAGCAGAGTCCCAGACATCCAATTCTTAGAAATATAATTTAATAATTGAGTGGTGCAGGAATTGGAACAAGTTGAGCTGGGTGCCTCCAGGGAGGGACCCAGAACAAAGAAATTCCTGAGGTTTTATAACTACAATCTGTGCACCCAACCATCACAGGCTGCTCACTCACTTGCTATGCATCTCTTGATCCAATAGAAAATTTTGGTATAGGATCTCTTCATCCATCTTTGGGATTTTTTTATTGTTTCAAAGTGGGACTTAGATTTCTTTTTATCTTTCATGTTGCTGTTCCTTGCTAATGGATGCAATTCCTTTATCTTTCAATTTGCACTGGTCTCAAAGCCTTTGTTTACATAACTAAGCACAGTCTGTAAATTAAGTTCAGGTTTACCTAAGTGAGAATTAGCTGCTTGCAACTTAAGTCTCCAGCAATTTCAGTTTCCCATGCTAAGGGACTATTCATGTAAGCAAAACCTCCTAGAAAGAAAAAAAATACAAAAACAGTTAAAGGAATTTATCTATCTAAACTTAATGCACGACATTGTTTGGTTAACCTCAAGCCAGGGCTTAGTCAGCAATCTGATCACTTGCCTGGAGCATTCACTTTTAATATAGGATTTAAGAAGTACAATACACTGGTGAACAAACCACAGCTATTTCATTGGAATTGTCAGACAGGATGAGGAAGCAGTTAATTGTCCATATACTTATTACCAGGCAAGAAAGTAAAAAGACACTAGTCAGGGAAGAGATACCTGTAAGGAATAGTGCCTGCGCTACTCTTAATAACCACCATGTAGGGGCCTGGTTTGGTGTGACAAATGCAGCAGCAGAAACACTGAAAAACAGAAATACATAGCAGACGCCTGAAAACTAACTGAAAGGTGGCCCTGACGGAAACAGAGAGAAGTCTCAGCAGAGGCTCTGAAATTTGAGTATCTATTTCTTGTCTCATAGATGCAAGTCAAGTGAATTTTGAATATCATCTTTTGTAAATAAAAAGGATGTAATGCCTCTGATAACACTCATATGGTGGTTTGTCAGGTTAGAAGTACATGGGGGCTGAACTACATGACTATTATGCCCCCTGTGCCACATGAGAGGGAGATCCTAATGGTAAGAAAAAGAACAAAATCAAGTAATGAAACTGGACTTTGAGTCATACTCTGCGTTTTATTAACAGAAATGCAGAAACCAGCTTCCCATCAGCACGTGCTCAGCACAAGCAGCATGGAAGAAACACGGAAGATGATTATAATCTGCAGAGAGGGGTGGACAATAGACACAATGTTTTCCCCTTCAGGGAGTAATCAATGTATGATTCTGGAGGCCATTGTAAAATTAATGATTGTTTTCCATTTTTTTTTTGTTTGTTTGTTTGTATAATTGTGTCAGTAAGGAAGTCACTGATGTCAATATTGAAAAACAGACTGCTGTGGGAATTCATCATTCTGTGGAGCTGGGTGGCTTAGGTAGAGCAGCTAGATCTTATGAGATGGTTGCTACTCAAGGATGAACAGAGGAAAGGGGAAGAGGGACATGGGCTTGCAGCTGATGGTGAAGACTATGCAAAAACTCACAGTAGGTCACACTGAATGATAAGGCTTCTATCATCATGCAGCAATATGAGAAGAATCAGCTCCATTCATTTCCCTTCCTGAAACGCAGATCACAGTTCAAACGTCTTTTAGATCCTTCTAAGTCATAGGTACAGGAAGAGATGTTTAAGTCAATAAAGAAGTTGTTGGACAGAATAGTAAAGAAGCACTAATTTCCGTTCATAACTTTCCTCTAATCATTTTGCAGGAGCTGAGAGCCCTCCCGAAGACAAGCTGCTGAATATTTTCTAGAAGTGTTTTCACATTCCTTACAATGGTGTGAAGGAGACTTGGCATTATTTCAAATTTAAAATCAATAACAGTTCTGGAATAAAAGAACATATAAAATGTCATTGGAGAAGGAGGCTTCAGGCAGTTGCTAATTAAGCAGATGTAAATGTTCTCTGTAAGAACAGCACGTTAAAAACTCAGTGAACAACAAACTAGTGCTAGACAAAATTAGGATGTTCTGACAGCATTCACACCCTTGGGATGCAGCAATAAATGAATGGAATTGGTCTGTGATTATGTTCTCTGTGATACTTCATATGACTTGGCAATAAACCTTGAGGCTCCAAGCACATGCTTGCAACAACAAATCAGTATTGTGGCTGCTGCCAGGTTCACGTTCCTGAGATTATATTTCTTTGATAAGGTCATATCACTGGGTGCTTAATACTTTTTCAATATTCAGGTGGTTTAACATAATGCTGGAAGGAGCATTAAAAGAAACAGGCTCACCACAAATAATCAAAAAATGCTGACAGATTTGCTATATAATGGCAGAGTGGAGACAGTTAAGGATGACAAATTTATGACATTTTGAGCATTAACTGGGAAGCCAAGGGTATCACTAGAAAACAAAACGAGAATGGCTGATGCAAAAGGTGGCTTATAATGAAAACCAACACTCGGTGAAAGCATCTATACTCTTTAAAGACAAATTACAGATATGATTGAGACGGGAACTGGATGTTGTGGTCCATTCACTTAATTTCATGCTGACCACTTAACAGTTTTCATTTGTGATCAGATTTGCTGCTTTGAAGGTAAACATTGCTAGAATAAAAAAAAAAAAGATAGCTAAAAAGAAGGCTTTCCAGCAAAATAGGCTTTCTAACCATGCTTTCTGTGCGGATGGCTGTGGGTACATCGTGTGTCTCAACTGGGAGTGCACACTGGTTTAGAGACCACATCTATTTCAAATAATCCCATGAGGTAGGTAGATATTTCTACATTTCTTTATAAAAATAGCACTTTGCATCAGCTTAATTTCCCAACAGAATTTAGAATATGGTTAACAGTAGTCTGCATATGTAACAATAAAACAAATTTATTGTTAGTCTTAATGCATTTTCTTGGAATATAGAATGAACTGCTTTCTATACTTGAGAGTTGTGATTAGTATGTATAGAGCAGAGTTTTGTGCCATGAGAAATTAAACACTATAAATGGCACAATACACAAGTGTACAGTGAAAAAGCACTGAGAAATACTTCATATAATAATTATTACTTTTCTTCTGCTTACTGTAGTTCCTAAGCATGTGATTTTGGGAGTGTAGTGTGCTAAATTCAAGAGCATTCCCAATCAAAATGAGGAGACCAGAGGAGACATATGAATCCTGTGTAAATGAGTGGGGCAAATGGTCATAATTTGTAGGGTATCAAAAATAAGGTTATCTAATATTAAAAGTAACTGTTAAGAAAAAAGTTGTCATATGCAAAAATGCTAGAATGCCTATAAAAGAGTAGAGCATAGGCTTATCTGAGCTGATATTCTCCCTTGAGAGACAGGCTGAAGCTGATAATCTAAATGTAAGTGAACTCTCGGGTAATATAACAACCCGAGTGTGTGATGATAGACTGTAGTAAAGGGAACTTCCTGACCTCTACAGACAGTTAGCTTCCTTCCTCCATCATGAAGTTTAATAACCTATGTCACTATATTTCCTTACATAGCCATAATGCTAATGTTATTATTAAATTAAATCAAAATGTTAAGTTGAAAAACTGCTTTCCAGCATGTCATGATATGTCATTTACTAAAATTATTCTGTTGTATCCTATGGAAGGGCTAATGAATAACACTTTCTGTTAACACATGTGGAGGAAAAAAACAACAAAATAATTTCACAAGAATTTAAATTATCTGTTGTGATTAAAAGAACAATAAGGTGAAACTTGCATTTAATCAGAGGAATAGTCGTCTAAAACTGCTGAGAAGTGTGGAGTTTTCACTGAAGAAATGTAAAAAGTCTGGGTAAAAAAAAAATCCATTTCCTTCATGGTGCATTTTCTTAGGACATGGTAATACAATGTAATTCTCAAGGTCAGTCTTCCCTAGCTGGCTGCAGAATGGTGCTTTGCTCTTAAAAGCAATAGAATTGTTCTGGGAGTACCTTAATAGAGTGACAGAGGCTTTGGTGGGCATGTGCTGTAGCAACCAGAGGATTTAGATAGTTAAATCTGAAACCAGGCATTTATTCTTCCCAGAGTAAGACTTGAGGTATGCTTTCTGACACTTCCTGAAACTTTTTAGTGGACCCAGAGTAAGATAGAAGCAACCTGAACTGATCAGTATTTTGCTCTCCACAAGAAACAAGGGTGTGGAAATAATCACTGAAGCAGCATCTCCAGTTTTGTGATATGCTTCACTGCAGGTACAATTAAGATGCTTTCTCAGAATAATATTTTTTCCTTATAAAAATTTGTTTAATTTAATTTTTAATTCCTCCATCATCAGCACAGTGGAAAAAGCCCAAAACCCCTAACACTGGGACATTTCTTTACCTGTCTCCATAAATATAGAGCCTCTTTATGAATTTTTCCTTACTTTCCCTAGATTTTCTTCACTCTTCCATTCCCTGCATGACCCTCTTGTATTTATCTGAAATTTGGAATTCTTATAAATGTGTATTATCCAGTGGTGAATTTGAGCCATCAGTGAAGGCGTACACTTTACTGATCCCCTGAAGAGTTAATGTACTTTGCTCTTTCCTTCAGTAAAACCTTTTTGAATTTTCTTTTCCATTTCTTTACAAATTTGTTTGTTTGGACTTTTAACATCATGTGTGGCACCTTTAGTGATATGAGAGTACAATGACAACACAAACCTCTTCAGTGGATCACAGAATCCTTCCCTCTTCTGTTTTTGATAAAATGCCTTCCAGTAAACACCGCTGCACTTCATCTCAGCAATATTTATTTAAGAAAATGATGGAAAAAGGATGCTGTTTCTACGCTTTACTATCATTCTGAGTGTTATGTCTATCTATCTGTCAAATGTTGACTGTAATTTCTATAAATCTTACTGAAACCTTAACTATCCCAAGGGACACATTGATGGTATAAGGCAGTGTTACACATGGGCACCATTCCATGTTAACTTCCTCACTTTTCCAGCAGCCAGACTTCAAAAGAAGCTTATACCAGCCTTACAAAGTGTATCCTATGTTCCCAGTGGGATTGCTTTTATGGCAGACCTTTGATATGCGTCAAGGAAGCTACATTTTTCTTTCATCACTTAAAGAGTTTGTCCTGGTGACTAGGTCTGATGAGAACTGGTAGGCCTCCTCCAGAAATACTTCTACCACACATTTTTCTTGTTTCCCCTCTGAGGCAGATCTAAAATGCAGTTCAAAAAAATATGAATTAGGGCAACTGGCAACCAAAAAATGTGATTTCAATTTCTTCGTCTTTGATAGAAATTAGTGGAGGTCTCTAGCAATGGAGTTATTATCTGATGATATTTTGCATTTTTTCCTGCCAAAGAAGTATAGCCAGGCTAGGTGGGAATGACTGGATATGGAGATAAAATGTGGCTATAATAGAAGTATCTTACTGTAAGAAAAGCACAACAGAGGTAAAACATGACACAGTTTACCTAAAATTAATACTTAAGCAACCATTGCAGAAATATTCCTTATTTTTTAAAGGACCTTCTTTAACATAAGAAAAAAAAATCAAGAAACATTTTCTTTCTTATTAAATACTTCGACTGATTTATGATGTTTAATTTATATGAATGTCTTCACAAAAATTAACTATAAATCTGAAAAGCAAATCATACTGAAACATTCAAATACCATTACAATTTGAAATCAAAGATAGATTTTAATTAAAAAAAAATGTCTCCATTCTTGACTTTTCTGCCAGGAACCAATGTCTGTTTTCCGAAAAAAAAATGTTGATTTTTTTCTATATTTTTTCAGAGTCTTTTAATCAAGCTAAACCATCTAAAACGTAGAATCCTAAGATGATTCTATGTATGACAGCAGTAATGAAACTTTGCTCACCATGAAATTAACCTGTGGTTGGATTCTCTGATGACTGATATGAGAGTCTTTCTTGTGATGAAAGCTCTCTACTCCACCGATCTCCACAACATCTGTTGAAAAACTTTGGTTTTAGTATCTCATATCACTCCAGAAAGTACTGGGGTCATACATGCACCTACAATTAAAGACTCTAGTTGCTTAGGAAGTTAGGCTAATATCAGTAATTAAAGTGTCTTCCAAGAAGAAATCTTTTTTTTATAAAGCTTTTCTGCTGTTGGTTGTTTGCTTTGTTCTCTGCTTTTGTTGGCTTATTATTTATTTTTTTAATTGTTGCCCTTTTCATGTACTAGATTCTTGTTACATCATAATTAAAAGAAATAAAAAAGAATTGCTAGGATAAAAAAATATTCTGTGGTATGTGACTATTACAAACGCTTCTCTGACATTGTGGTGTTACAAAAGAAGAGATGGAATATATGACCTTTATAGTGTCAGTCATATTTCAAGTTAATTGGAAAAATCTCAGAATAGCTCTAGAGGAAAATTCTTTTGAGCATTTTATGACTAGAATTTTAGTATTAAATCTAGGAAATTGATATATTTGAAGAAAGAGGTCACAAGTGAAGGAGAACTTGCAGATCAGAATGACTGTAGGCAGTAGAGGCATGTTACGCACTCACATTAATCTTTTCAATTGACATGAAATTTTATGAAAACAGGTTTGTAATCATACTACTATAGTTCAGTGATCAGTAAGCATTCTCGGAAATGTTCCTTGTGATCCTGAAGTGTCAAATATGCTCTTGAAAGAATTCAAAAACAAATGCAAAAGGCAATGCAAACAAACAGAGATGAAGCCAATGATGTACCAAAGGTATGAAGCTGGAAACATAAGCTAAGTCATGAGATTTTCATTGTCTTCTTGATTTTAGTGGACTCTTACAGATAAAATCTCTAGGATATAGCATACAACTGTTATTTTCTCAAGTCTGGGCACCGCTATACTGTCTCTCACTCAGAGTGAGAATAATACAAAACAATGAATGTTAGCTGAAAGTCATAATCTTCAGGTTTTCCATTATTAAAAGAAGACACTAAAAATGAAAGCACTTGAGTACTGAATCTAGCTCACAAATAGTCTTATTCTCATATTTTGTAATTTTTTTTTTTTTAAAAAAAAAACCATGTTATTTAATCTTCATTGCAAAAATGATCAGTTGACTCATTAAATATCCCTAATCCATTAAAGGTAAGAAAGATCTTTGCATATTCTCACCCCTGAGATAGCATCAGGGATACTAAAGTTGCTTTCAGGAGTCAGAAAAAAATTTCTTAGGCAATCAAGCAGCTTTTCTGCTGTATGATTATTTATCAGTAGACTCTAGCTCAGAGATGAAAAGTGATTTCTTGATATTAAGAATCACAAAGATCTGCAAAATTTGTTCTTAGGATGTTGCACTGAACTGAGTGGTAGAAGTGTGCCATGGTTAGCACCCAGCTAGCAGTCTTTCTTTGATCTGTTCCTAGCCCATGTCACTTGCATTCTCCTTCTGTTATTATCAGCTTTTCATGCATTTGTTCACTCCTGAGATTGATTTTAGATGTGTTGAAAATGCAGGAGGTTTCCGGAGCCCAAGTAAGCTAGACTCAGCATGCACAATAGGGATGTTGGACACACTTTTGGACCCAGAACTTTTATTGAAACGAAAATGAGAAAAGCAATCATTATGGGAACTGTCTTGAGAAAAAGTGAAGCCTTCTCATAATATCTCAGGTATGGATGAGAATTTATGGAGCCTAGAAGATCTTTTATGTGGTTAAGGAACTACTCAGTACAACTTAAAAGCTTCTTTTATAGCCACACTACATTGTGTGTTGTCTACCTAATTTCTCCCTTTCTCTCCTCGTTTCCACATTGTCTGGATTGATCATGCGGCAACTTGGTGATAAAGCCTACACCAAATTATACTGAAAGTTTTGTTTTTATTAATAACTGTGGATGGAGCTTCTAAACTGAGCTAAATACTGTAATCTGGACTTCCTGTTAATTTTTCTTGTTAATGCTATTAACAGAGCAACATAAAATTATTGAGGAAAATGTGTTGAATAGGTAAGAGGAATGTCTCAGGTTGTCCCTTTTTTAAAAAAACTAACATGCTGATAGTTTTGTATACAAAACTGAAATTTTATATCACTTATATATACATATTTCTAGTTATGCATACTTGCTAATGCTTAAAGTGCATATAAAGAAATCCTCCAGAAAGTTACCCAAAGCGAGAGTTACTAATTGGAGAGAAAACTAAAATTTAATTTAAATTAAAAAAAAATGTAGTGAATGTGATTAAAACATAATTGATGCATCTGATTGGAGAGTTGTCAATAGGGAAAGGAGAATGCAATAAACTGGAGTGGGGTAGAGGAAGCTTCTGTTACCCTAGCAGTACACATGGGTTATATGATGTGCAAAAATGTCTGTTGCATTTCATCTGAAACTTCAAAATGACCTGCATCCAGTGAGAGAAGAGCAATCTATGGGATTAATGTTTTAGAATTTTGGAGTTGTCTACATATTGGGGAAGTGGTTTAAACCCCACTTACTGATGAAGCCAATCCAGAAAAAGGAAGTATAAAATTACTCATACTGCGTCTCATTACAGGTTGTAAGGAAAAAAAAAATACAGCAATGCATGGCATGTGTAGTCTTCAACTACAGTTTTAGCACAACACAAGTATATTTATTACTACTATTTGTAGGGCTGAATAATATTGAACTCTGGCTATAGTCACCTAGCAAAGATCCAAAAAAAATCCTGAGGATCCAGCCTGTGACTTGTCCTACTGAAAGCAAGAGGATCTGCTGCTGTAAAAGCCTCAACCACCTACAGCCTTTGCCAGGAACCAGAAAAGTAGTTGAAGTTTTTCAAAGGCAAGGATGCTGTGTGAGCACAAAACAAGAAGATGAAAAGTATGTTAAGCTGTTGTTCAGACATGTAAATGGTCTGTACATAGGATAAGCTTGTGTTTAATTAAGAAATAGGTAGATGACTCAAGGCTAAAGTAGAATGACTTGTTTAGTTTAAAAGGTAAATGATTGTTGATGTACAAACAGGAGTCCAAATTCTATCTCCACACAGGGCAACCTAAAAGTTAAACGATATATTTAAGAGCATAGTTCAGATGCTTCTTGTACATCGACAGACTTGAGGTCAACCAGATCCCTGGGGAGCTTGCTCCAGTACTTGACCACCCTCTAAATTAAGAACTTTTCCTAACATCTCATCTAAATTTTCTTTAAGCCTTTCCATTGTGTTCTACCACTGGACACCAGAGAGGAGAGATCATCACTTCCATTTCTGCTCACCTTCATAAGGAATTTATAGACAGCAGCAAGTGCACCCCTCAGGCTCCTCTTCTCTGAGCTGAACAAAAATAGTATCCTTAGCCTCAATTAATAAGTCATGACTTTTAGTCCTTTCACGATCTTTGT
>JASSUY010051898.1:37261-63496 GCA_032466535.1 Forpus xanthops | reverse complement strand
AAACTGGCTGATGGGTGGAGGGACAGGATGATTGCTATGTTAATGAACCCATTAAGTTGGTGTAAGCATCTACTGGGTAGTATCTGGGACTAGCAAATGTCCAGGATGGGAGCAGTTAAACTGCCTGATAAGTAGGACAGGATGATTGCTGTCTGTAATGTTAATTAAGCTGGTGCTCCAAAGACTGCCAGCAGTGATGAAGATTGTTGGAAGAAGTAAACGACCCTCAAAGACCACCATCACATTTTTTGTATGTGGGAAACTTTCTGGAAAATGATGTAATTCATGCGTAGCCTCATGAATATGTATGTATGCCCAAGTGACTATAGGGATGGCCTGTGTGGCAATAGGAGGAGGCACGTTAGTAGGAGGAGCCATCCCCCATGTCTCCTGGCACTGCAATAAAGAATACCTGCTTGTCAACTCTAAAATTTTGTTGGCAAGTTGGTTCCTGGATTTTTCTCAGAATCACATCCCACATACTTAGCAGAAGTGGCTAACTAGTGAGTAAAATGCATTTTTGTGGGGTAACTTTGTCCTACTTTGCTGAAGCACTGTTACAGTATCACAGTAACCAGCTACCTATTAAACTGCTTTGGGATAGATTTAAATTTAGGAAGAAAATATGTACACATAGGTGTCTCTTTCTCATCTTCTGAAATCTTCACCTTGTCGTCTTTGATGCTTTTAACTTTCTTTTTTTTCCCCCAGGAGTACATCCTCAAAGGAGTAGTAAATGCAGCAGTTGGACAAGAAATGGGCTTGGTAAGTGAAGCCTATGAGATTCTCCAACTCATCCAACAGTAGAATATGAACGCATCTGTAGGGACTGGAATGGAGTGAAAGAGGCAGTCATTTAATTTCAGGATCTCTGAGTCTCTTGATCTTCTTTTGTATAGTACTCAGTCTAGAATGAGTGAAATGCAAATCTCTATTGCTAGTCCTGACAATACATCAAGATGAATTTGGCTTTTCTGTCCTGCTTCCAAAAGGCCTGTTTGCCCTCTAGGCATATGTAGTGGTACATCCCCATCCGTTCCTCAGTGTATTTTCACTGTGTATCGGAGCATCAGCTCTGGAACTCATGTTGGATTTTTTTTTTTGTCTCCTAGAGAGATCATCTGAAAATTGCTCAGCAGTTTTTCCAGTTGGTGGGTGAATCAGCCAGTGAACGAGGTATGTTTGAAATGTTTTTTCTCCATTATGTAATCCTTCTTAAAGTATCCAAATGTATACCGTCATATCTCTGTCTAACTGCTGACTGTTAGCATGACACTTGTGAGGTATTTTATTGCTATAGTGTGAGTAACAGTCTAACATATATTTGAAAACAAATTTGCAAGCTTAAATTAGCAGTCTTAATTGATTCTAAACCTTACTACATGAATTTGGCTGGAAAAGAGGCTATACTGCAAGCTGCTAGTCTTCACTGATAAATTCTGTGGCAGTTTGCCTTTGACTAATAATCCCTATTACAGAAACAGAAGACAACAGCATAATTAGAGGAAGCGTGGGGCTGAAACCTCACAGGTACAAATCTAGTACTGCTAGCAAATACCTATCAAGTTAATAGAGTTCTAGCACTGAGTGTGCCCTGGAACTGAGGATGATAAAAATGTAAAGGAGAATTGTACTACAGAGAGAAATGGAGGCTTTGTGACTAATGCTTTGGTTGAATTAAAAAAACAACACCCAAAAATGAAACTTAACAACAAAATCAATATATTTTCAATATTTACTTATCCGGTAATATACCAAAACAAGACCTTGTTTTCCCTTCCCCTGGCCAAAGTAAAATCAAAATCCTAAATAAAAAGGCAGTAGTTGGAACACAGAAATTCAGTCAAAATGGCACTTTCATTGTAGTCATTGTCACTAGGGCTGTTTCTTTAGGTGGATAGTTTAAGCATGTTTATGGTGCAGAGAGCTTATAGTCCTCAGAGACAGAAGGCTGTCTCCTGTGTCCATGGTGACTAAAGAGGAGCTCAAGAAGCAGAGTGGCAGCACTCACAAAACTTTCAGAAATACTACTGAGCCATTATGTTCCTCTTGCAGCCCTTACTATGTTGAGATTATGTAGCAGAGTGCTTCATGTTGGAAGGCTATAAGTGAATCCATAGATGAGGTTTTTCTAACACATTCCTTTTGCATTGAGGCTTTCCCTTTGGAGTTGGGATCCAAGTTAACAGAAAAAAGCAATATGTATTGCAATAGTGGGTAACTCAGTGGCCATATAACTAACAGGGTTTGTGATGCCAGTGAAGTCACAACATGACTGATAAAATGGTGGTGCAGGTGTCATGAGTGACTGTAGCTCGCATGGATAAAAATAATGCAGAGATACTATGAGAAGAGATACCCTGAACAGATGTAAGACCAAAACTGAAATTGTTAGGAAGCTAGAAGACTTAATTTTATTGTGAAATATTTTTAAACCCATATGCAGAACAAAATAGAGAGGCTGAGACTTGAGGTATGGTTAAGGAGAAGAGAAAATAAAAGAATAAAAGAGCAGAAATGTAGTTCAATTAAGAAGGTAGGATATTTGGGAAAAAATAAGCCTATGGGTAGGATCAGTTCCAACAAAATGTAAGTGGAAACATTGGTTTCCACTGCAAGCATCTTAGAGTCTTGGTACTTCCATGTAAAGACTGCTTTGTCATCTTTTTAGAAACTTGTGGGAGAAAGCTGACCTAGAGAAGAGCACACAGTTCAAAGTAACTCCTCCTTTAAAGGTGAAATAGTGTGGGGGTTTTTGTATCTTCAAATAAAGGACAGGTGGAGGTACATAAACTGTAGACAGGAAATAGAAGAGGCAAACAGAGTTCACTTTAGATAGGACAAGACAAAAAGCAACATATGAAAACCAAATAGGTGTTTTTAGACAAATATTAGATGTTTTAAAGGATGAATAAAGTAGAACACCTGGGTTTAGAAGAGGAAAGTATGAACCTAAAATAATTTTTAAATGTGATAGGAGGAAGGTAACATGTAGAATATTGTTCCTATTTAATCTACAGTGCGGTATTATTAAATAGATGTTGCCAGTGGAGAAGTGGTTCTAAATGTTATAGAAACCTCTCAGAGCAAAGTAAATATATTTTCTTTATCAGTGAGTAATATGAAATTGTTTTTAATTACATGCTGAAATGGGAGAGTTATCATATTAAGGCTGAATATTCACCAGCCAGCCTGGATGGGAACAGTGAGTGACATATTAAAGAGGTTAGAGATTTTATATAGAAAGATAATTAAACAATTGTTGGAGACTTCTATTCTGCCCATATTGCCCTACTAAATGCAATGCCATAGCATAATATAAAGAATTTTTAAATGCTAAGTTTTCATCTTTCTTACAGGACACACAAATGAGCAAGTGACTCTAGACCAATACAAAGATTACATAGAACCTGATAAGAAATTTTATAATGAAAATCCCATTCTGATATAGTGATCAATATATAGTGATATAATCAAATTCAAAATCCATGTGTTAGCAAATACCTCAAACAAATCCCACAGTACTAATTTCAAGAAAGGAAGCTACATAATAACCTTTCTCATTTCTAACAGAAATTTTTCATTGAAGTAGCAGTGAAAAGGATAAAATGCACCTGATTTGAACACTTGAAGGAACCTTTTGTTTCCTTAAAGAAAGGGCTTGTATTCATAATTAATGAGGTATAGGAGACAAATAATGACATGACTGGGTTTGCCAGTGGTACAAAATTACCCAATGAAGGAAAAATGAAAGCTTTCAGAATGATGAAAGCTGTGGAAGAATATCTGAGGCTGGGTAATAAAATGCAAATTGAATTTAGCTTTGATAAATGCAAAGTAGTCTATGAGGGGGGTGGGACACCTTAAACTGTATTTGAAAAATTATCAGAGAAGTTGAAGAGAATTTTAGGAATTGATGAGGAAAGAGGGAACAAAACAGAATAATTACTGTGTCATTGTGTGCCGACATGGTTTCCTTTCTTGAATACTGTCTGTGGCTCTAGTTCTTACATTTAAAAAAAAAAAAAAAGGCACAATAAAGTCAGCAAGGATGATCATGGAAATAGGATACATGGCCTGGAAAATAATGACTGGGTTTGGTTACGTTCACAATACAGAGCATCATAAATGACAAGGAGGAGGAATAGAAAAGAATTAGTTACTGTACCATACAAAAACCAAGGAGCATTGACATCATGGAAGACAATTAAAACAAAGAACACAAACTGCTTTTTCAAATAACACAACTTATTTGATACAGAATCTCGTGAGAATGGGAAAGTATTTAAAAAAAAAAAAAAAAAAGTACAAGAAAAGCCCAATGGCTGTTTGACACAGTATTTCAGTGATGATTAGGAAGTCTTCAGTGCAGATTGTTGGAAGCTAGACAAAACTTCAAAGGAAGAGGCATTACATAGCACAGCATGTGCTACATGTGAAATCAGAATGTGTTCTTTCAATACCTATATTCTTATTCAGCAAGCTTCTGAACCAGATAGACTTCTTCTCCAATAGGATAATTTTTATGGTTTTATGTAACTTTGTGCATGTTAGCCACTATGTTGTACATTTGTGGTCATTTTTGTTCTGCTGCATTTGTTTTGCTGGATTTAGAATCTAGAACAGAATTCTTGCTGTTTGTATACTTCGGGTTTTGCTAAATAGCCAGCCCTGCTCCTGCTATTCAAGCATGTAAATCATGCTTCAGCACCTCCCACTGGACCAGTCCTTGCAAGGAGCTTGTACCACTAGATTGTCTGTTTAAGATCTGTATCAAGTCACTTAGCTGCTTTGTAACAAAGTAGGTTGTGTTCACTAAAGTGAGGAAATCCTTTGCTCACAACTCTGTCTACAGGGCTCCTGATTTTAATGTGGATTATCAAAAATTAATGGACTAAAATGAAGATGTGGAATATTTTTTCATTAGAGATTTCTTTCTGACTTGCTCTTGTTAACAGTAGAAATCTCATGACTGCATTAAGAGAAAAACAACATCAGAGAGCTTAGGAAGAATACAGTGTAATGTGTTTGTACATGTACACATTTCATCTCATGTTGAAAGTTATGTACTTCAGGAGGATTAGGGACACCCAAACAACAACAAAAAACCCAAAACAACTCCAAAATCCCTCAAATCAGGAAGCAATTACAGTGTAGGAGTCTATACTTTCCCTGTAGCAGCTATAAATAACACCCAGAACAGCAGCTTGGTTTACTGCTTTGTTTTGTTTTTTGGTTTTTTTTTTAAGATTATTAAAAATTCTTAATCCCAGTGACATGAAATAGAACTGACATTACAAAGAAGGATATAACTAGATTTTTATAGTTAAGTTGTCGTGCTCTTCTCCCAGAGTTTCAACCTAGTGGAAAATTCAACAGGCCAGATTTCTGAGATAAGGATGAAATAGGGCAAGAGGAACATCAGTAAAAGTAAATTAACATCAACATTTCCATTAAGTGCAGCATTTCTGGGTGCTTCACATCAGTTTTACAAACTATCCTAAAACCGCTGGAAGGATAATAGAGGAAAGCACTCCTTTCATTTTCACTGGTCCTCCTTCAGGACCAAGTGAGGCATATCTGGTGTTGGGTGGGAGGACTGAAACACTTCTTCTGGACTTCGTGCAGTCTTTTCTTCAAGGTATTCTTAAGTCACCTGAAGAAATTTTTCAAAATGCGAACTTTTTCCTCTTCCTGCATGAGTCACATGGGATGAACCAGAGCTATACAATTCTAAGGGTTTTGCCAGTAGTTTTTGCTGAGATGTGTGAGATTTACAGATGTTCTACTTGTTCTTTTAATGAGATCTTCCACTAAAAATACATGGATGGTGGTATACTGGGATAATGATCATTTGACATCATGAAGTAGTAGTGATTCGACATCATTTGCATTTGTGCCTTCCTAGCTGTTGCTTGGGTTCATCCAACAAAGGTGGAAGCAAGGTCCTACACCTGGGTCAGGGCAATCCCAGGCACAGCTACAGGTTGGGCAGAGAAGTGATTCAAAGTAGCCCTGCAGGAAAGGACTTGACTGACATTGACATGGTGGACAATGAAAAACTAAACGTGAGCTGTCTTCAGCGTGCACTCGCAGCCCAGAAACCACCCATGTCGTGGGCTGCGTGAAAAGGAGAGTGACCAGCAGGTTGAAGGAGGTGATCCTGTTCCTCTACTCTGCTCTTGTGAGACCTCACTTGGAGTGTTGTATACAGTTCTGGTGTCCTCAACATAAGAAGGACATGGAGCTATTGGAGTAAGCCCAGAGGAGGGCCACGAGAATGATAAAAGGGCTCAAGCACCTCCCACATCAAGACAGGCTGAGCAAGTTGGGGCTGTTCAGCCTGGAGAAGAGGAGCTACATGGAGACCTCAGAGCAGCCTTCCATTATCTGAAGAGGGCCTGCGAGGATGGTGGAGAGGGTCTCTTCATCAGGGACTGTAGCAATAGGACAAGGGGTAATGGGTTTAAACTTAAACAGGGGAAGCTCAGGTTAGAGTTCTTTACTGTGAGGGTGGTGAGGTGCTGGAACAGGTTGCCCAAAGAAGTGGTAAATGCTCCATCACTGGCAGTGTTCAAGGCCAGATTGGACAGAGCCTTGGGTGACATAGTGTAGTGTGAGGCATCCGTGCTCATGGCAGAGGGGTTGGAACTACATGGTCTTAAGGTCCTTTCCAATCCTAACCATTCTATAATTCTATGGGCCATCTCTGACCAATCTCTGCTGGTTGAGTCCAATTAAAATTAGTCCTACTAAGCTTACTTCAGAATCTCTAAAAAAGTTCTAAAGTAGTTCTCAAGGAACACAGCATGCAGTTTTGGGGTAGATGACAGCATTGTATGATGGCAAAAAGTTTACGATGACATAGTGGCAGTAAAGTTTACTGACACTTATTTGTACTCATACGGCAAATTTGTTTATGGCTTCACCACTTGTGAGCAATGTGGTAATCCCAAATGCATAGAAGTTCATTTTCATATTTTATTTTTTCACTCAGGGCCTTTCCTTAGTGTTTTTTTGTGTTGTTTTTTTTTTTTTTTTTTTTTTATAAAAATATTTTCAGCATATCAAGCTTACTTTCTTAGTGGACCTAAAATTAAAATACATCAAACTTCTTTGTCCAGGATAACTGAAAAGCATAATTTTTAAAGGCTGGACTTGATGATCTTAATGGACTTTCCCAACCTAGTTGATTCTGTGGTTCTATGAAAAAAAAAAAAAAAAAGGCTAACTAGTTTAGAATAGCAAGCTCAGGATTTGTATGAAGAGTCCTAAGAGTAAGAATAACTCACAGTAGAATTATGCTATGGAAATTGTGTCATGGAAAAGTCATGTTAGTTAAATAGTTTGTAGAATTTGCTGTTGAGTACAATCTTGCAACAGTTACTGCCTGCTGTAGAGAAAGTTGACAAGATGCACTAATAGTTTTTCTAACCTCTAGTATGGTCCTTTGCCTGAAAAGGCAAGCTGTGCTATATTTAGAAGTTAGCTGCCTTCACAGTTGCCAGCAACCTTGGCAGTGATTTCCATTACTATGTGACTTTTAAGTTCTACAAATTTGCATTTCTCTTTTGAATTTTAGATACCATTCCAGGAAGACAGTGCATGTCCTCCTACTTCTTTCTTCTTAGGCAGTTTGGTAATGTCCTGATTTACCTCAACTCAGTCAAGGTTAGTATTATTATTTAGTACTCTAATGCATGGAATGAATACTAATGGATTAGACTGTACTGTATGAGACACTATGTAAACATGGTAGGATACAGAAACACAGCAGCAACAAAACACAGGAACAAGTGAGCTGTAAGTGGGCAGGTACAGCAAAAGGCTCAAAATGTGAAGAAGCAGTTTTTAAGATAGCATTGTGCAGCATAATGGTCTCTTCATACTTGCAATTTAACCATTACCAGGCTTTCTGGTGGCATCACAGAAGATGAGGAAGATAATTATAGGAAGACAATGAAAACGTTTGGGTATTTATGGAGTGGGCAGCATGGAGAAAAAACAATGAACCAAACAAACAAATGTTTTCTTAAGGTTTACCAAATAAGTGATGGAGATTATTGTCAGTTGCCATATTGGGAACGTCATTTTAATGAAGAGCATGTAAGGAATATAGGACATGAAGGACTCTGAAAGTAGTCATGCTTATATTTTACAGGGAAAGCAGCCACTGAACACAAAGATAGGGCATTATTACCAAAGCAGTAAGCTAAGAATATTATTTTTGCTGAAATAATCTGAGTGGTACCCTTCAGGCAATGTTAAATTTTTCAAAGTAAGAGAAGGTGTTTGTGGTTGTCATAATGCAGCATTATCAGATTACCAGTATTCAATAGATAAAAATGGCTATAACTTACAGATACCCAGTTACAAGTCAGATGTGAGGAAAGAGAGGCTGGAATGTGATTACGACAGTTGGAGTTGTTCCAATTATTTGAAACTAGAGGTATAAGAACTCTGGTAGGAAGAGGAGCAAGTATCTAAAAAGAAAATTACTGAGGAGATACACATGACAAGCTAAATCGCAACATTCTAAGATGGGTGAGATCATGTGCTTGTAATGGTGGCAAAAGCATCTGGTGAGTGAAAAAGTAAGGTGTAGTGGCTTTAAACTTTATCTGTAAGGACATCATTGACGAAACCCCAAGTGGCTGTCGGCACTGGAATGACTCTACTGTAGTGGAAGGAAGACAAAGACATATGCCATCACCACCCCAAATTGGAGTGCGAGTGTAATTGAAGGAAAGGAGAGCTGGAATCTTAACAGTGAGGTTTGTTTTGCCTAACTTGAACCATCTAAAAGTCAGATTTCTAAGTTATATCCAATCATCTGGTCTCAGTCTGTAGCCAAGGGGGGCAGATGGTAATTTCCAGAGAATTCATCCTATGTATTCCTTACACTTATCTTAGAATGCAATGAGTCACCCCGTAGAAATGCCTAGCTCTTGCCATTTCCTTTAAAAAGTTCTTAAACAACTAGTTTTAACCTGAAAAGTTTAAAGTTAAATGTGATTACTCACCACCTCCAAGGTGTATGGAAGAGCTTGGAAATGAGAGAGAGAGTATCATCTGGAGAAACAAATGTATTTGTCATTAATATTGGAAAGTAAGGCTAATATTTGTAAAGAAAAGAGCCAGAAACAAGACACTGAACAGAAATTAAGAGGCAATGGCGTGAGCAGAGGATAGGTCAAAGTCATGAGGCAAGAGAATTGCTACAGGGAGGGGATTAGGTGAGAATTCTGCGTCTGTGAGGGTATAAAGGAAAGTGTCATTGGAAGGGTTGGAAAGAATATCTGAAGGGAAAAGGAAGAGCACAGAATAGTTGGTATTATTTGTAAGATGTTAGTAAGAGCCTATGCAGTGAAGTATAGATGGGAAATAGATTCAATGTTTAAAAACTGTCAGGAGAGAGGCAGAAATAGTGATAGGTACAAGCATGCAAGTCTTCAGTCCTGGTATATTTATCAACTAAAAGGAGCATTCAACCTTGTGAGATTTGGGAGAAAAAAATTTATTATGTGTTCATAGGAGAGGGGAAGGGTTATCTGACTACTTGTGTTTGGGTGTTTTGTTTTAAAAACTTAGCTGTTCTGAAAGCATGCAGAACTACTGTGACACATATCATACATATGTGGATCTCAGCTTGCAGGCTGGACTTGGCCACATATACATACCTTGGCATCAGTAACCATGTATCTATACTCCCTTGGTTTTCACAGTTGTAATGTGAATGCATTTATAAGGGTGAAACAAAATATTAAGCTAAGTAAATTCAGCATAAAAATAAAGATTGTTTCCTTTCATTGTGCAGTGGTGTACTCTTATTTGAAATACTGACCACAGCCCCAGCAAATTCTGAAAGTAAGATTCTCTGGAGAATAACTAGAAATTGAAATATTATCTAAAGAGATCTAGAAGATATTATTTGCTACAGAGAGAAGTTAAGAAAAAATGTACAAAATGAGGATTAGAATAAACAAGGTATATTTGAAACTTCCATTTGTATTAGGAGAGGCTGAAAACAAGATATAGCTTGTTGGAATTACAGCAAACTCACAGTGTCTTTTCCAAGAAAGTACACTTTTTTCCTCTCTCAGAACACAGTTGGTTTATGGAACTCATTGTTGTAGTTCAAGGTGGGGTTGAGATTGCAATTTTGGATGATTTTATAGATTGTGTCTAGCAAGTTGCAATATGATTAAGCTTAAGTAAAATATGTATTTGTTAAATTCTTGAAGGGAATCATAAATACTAGTAATTTGAGACCTAATGCAGTTGATAAATAGCAAGGACTCAGGACAAACGTTTTCAGCCTACTATCACTTTCATTGCATGATCCTTTTGAAGTAGTTCATCATTCTCATATTTTTTTAGCTGAGACTAGCCACTGCTCAGATTTACTTAGGTCATTCCCCTTCTCTTTAGGTCACAGGGGTGCAAACAGTTCTTCCTGTATCATGTTATAGGCAAGGTCTAGGTGGCTTTTCAGTGACTGTTGTGCTTCATTCACAGGAATAAAGTTTAGTAGAATTTCTGCATCTCAGTGGAGCTGTGCACTTGTGAAGATTGTTTGCATTATGTTCCTTCAGGAAACACCACCTTCATTCATGATTGATTAAAACTGCTGTAGGCATGAGAATGTCTCAAAGGGTACCTTATTATAAATGTATTGCCTGCTGCCCTGAGGGTGACACAATAACACTGAGAAGATAAGCTAATTCAGGCTCAGCTGAGTTCCAGCCACAACGAATGCTTCATTGTTCAACTGTGTATTTGAGCATGTCATTGACATGGACATCACTCAGAGCACAGTTAGTTTTATGAAGCGATTGAAGGCCACTAAAAATACCTCAAAAAAGTGGAGTGCAGTACCTGTAATGTTGTTTGAAAAAACAAAACGAATCGTCTAGTTTCTGTGAATATGTTGCACTATTAGCCACACTAGTTCATTTCTGTTGGCTTTGGGTTTTGCAGCAGGTTTGGTCTCTAGCAGTTATGCAGTTAGGATAAATTTACATTGGTTTTGAGTTTTGTTTTTGACAGAATTGCTTTTCCATTTTCATTAAAAAATACATAGGGGCTGTTTGAACAGAATCCTAGAACCATATAATGGGTTGAGTGGGAAGGGACCTTAAAGATCATCTAGTTCCAGCCCTGATGGATATCTTCCACTAGACCAGGTTGCTCAAGGTCTCATCCAATCTGGCCTTGGAACACTTCCAGGGATGGAGCAACAACAGCTTCTCTGGGCAACTTCTGCCAGTGTCTTACCAGTCGTATAGTGAAGAATTTCTCCTAATATCTAATCTTAATCTCTTCTATTTGAGTTTAAAGCCATTCCCCCCGAAACTACTCATACAGTAAAAGAAGAAACTATTCATGCAGTAAAACTAGCATTATGCTCACCAGCTTTGCTTAACCTGGGACTTGTGCTGCTTCACATGAAACTGTCATTGAGGAAGAATACAGTAACTTGTTGTAATTCTCATATGGTGAAACACATTAGTTCGCACTGAGGGTACTGAAATGTTTTCACAAACTGAACTGAAGACTCATCCAATTGGTTCATCCTCATGCTTTCACATAGCTTGCTATATTTGCTATAGCTTGCTATATTTGAACCCTAATATAGACATCTGAGAAAAGGTAATCCTTCTCAACCCCATCTCCTATCAAGGCACTAGCTTGATGTATGTGGGTGGACGGGATCAATACCCTTCGCTATCTGCCTGTGACAGGGAACAGAAGAAGTTCCTCCAGTGTCCCTACATCATGAAAGAAGATGGAGAGCTCTGGGAAGGTTTACCCCTTGCTTCCCATATCTTTTGTACAGTCCCAGCTCCTCCTCACTCTTAATGAGGGAACAAAACAAAAATTGTATCTTCCTATACAAGTTCTGTTTCTTTTATAGATGGTATATAAGGAAAAACTTATATATAAGTTTTTCTCTTCTTGCTGGAGTGGGTCCAGAGAAGGGCAGTGAAGCTGGTGAAGGACCTGGAGCACAAGTCTTATGAGGAATGGCTGAGGGAACTGGGGTTGTTTAGTCTGTAGAAAAGAGGGCTCAGGGGGACCTTATTGCTCTCTATGACTACCTGCAAGGATGATAGAGTAAAGAAGTGACCGGTCTTTTCTCCCAAGTAGCAAGTGATAGGGCAAGCAGAAACAACCTCAAGCTGTGTTTAATATCCAATCAAATTTAGATTGGATATTAGGAAAAATTTCTTCATCAAAAGGATAATCTGGCATTGGAACAGGCTGTTCAGGGAAGTGATGGAATCGCTGTTCAGGGACATGATGGAATCACTGCCCTGAAAGTGTTCAAAAGCCATGTAGACAGGGCCCTTAGTGACATGATTTAGGGCCCATCCCAGAACTTGGCAGTTTCTGGGGTAACAGTTGGACTGATGATCTTACAGTTTTTTTTCCAACCTAATTGATTCCACAATTCCTCCACACACTGTTATTATGCACCCAGGAAGGCCTTTGTTACAGCAATTATACTGCATTTTTACTTTGCTTTTTTCCCATGTTCTTTCATAAGCACTGCACCTCTGTTCAGCAGGGATCCTCAATTCCATCTACACTTGTAGTTGTGGTATTGTGTTCTGCTTTAGCTACCAGGTCTACTGGGTGCAGAACTGTAAGACAGTGCTGAACATAGAACACAGTCAGCTTTTGGTCATCTGAGTTATACATCAATCTGGACATATGACCATTATCAAATCTAAGCTATTTGGGTCAAACCTAAATATCAGGCTAACTTATATGTAGAGTTACATTTTCTGTTTTGATGCATACAGCTTTTCAGAAAAGCTGCAGAACAATCTGACTTGTTAACCAAGTTTGTCCAGTCTAATATTATGGGAGAGAAAAATGTGGTGTTACACATCGGATAGAGTACATATAAGCAAAGCCTGAGCTCAAAGTCCCATCACGCCTATTACACACCAGGCAGGTGTGCTGTCTGCCTACAGCTGCTACTGCAGTTCCACCTCCATCACGGGATCCAGTGTGTCAGACTAGCATGTATCACACAACCAGATCCACAGGATCTCTTGTTGCACCTTGAGAAGTCTTGGAAAAACAAACTGTTCATCTCCTTAAGCCATTAGGGAGTCAACTACTTGTTTACCACTCTAGTGGTGAAATAAGTGCTTAGGAGGTGAAAGAGACCATCACAGCACAACGTGTCTTCACATGCCTAAAGTGAAAATTATACCCACAAAGCTACCACTGCAATTTTGATCTTGGAGCATTCCCCAGACATCTCATGGTTAATACTGTGGAATGTTCCAGCTGTGTTTGTAGTCACGAACGTAGGATGGAAAGCCAGTCCATAATTTTCTACCCGCTGTTTATAAATGCCGTATGTTCATAATGTGGGTTTTTCTTTTTCCTTCCCATTGTCTTGTTACAGTCTAACTCCGATTGGGGAGCGGGAATATTTTTAATGTTGTTATACCATGGGAGGAGGGGTTTTGTCTTATTTGGATTTTGTCTGTGCGGTTTATTTTTCAGAGTTATTTCTACAATGATGACACTTTTAACTTCAACTATGCTCAAGCCAAAGCTGCCACAGGCTGCTTTAATGAGGCTGAAGAGGTATGCATTTACTTTCTTTAAAAACTGTGGAAACATTTCCCACATACTTTCCTCTTTCCTTCATTTTTTCGCTCCAGATCTTCATGTTGTTTGAAAATGAGCAGGTTGTGTAGCATACCATCTTTCCCTTCTCAGAAGAAGTGAAATTCTCAGTGAACACTATTCAGAACATATTATCTTGCTAATCTTGTAATGTGAGCTATACGGGAAGCCATGCTGCTTGTGGTGCATCACAAGTGTGCTTGCAGCTATCTCTAATTGATCAAAAAATGCCCTCTTAATCAGATTTCCTACGCTTTGTCTGGGATCCCAGGCAGTCTTATTGTTCAGGCTGACTAGGGCATGCTGAGTAAATGACATCAAATAGTTAGGGGCTTCTAAGTGTCCCTAGAAAATTACATATATATAAATAAATAAATAAATAAATAAATGTCTTCCTCTGGAAGAAGTGTGAGGAAATGAGGAAATGCTCACTATCTTATTCAGTAGCATCCAAATGCAGCTGGAAGAAATTAACTTCTACACACGGCATTTTTTGTGTCTATGTACACTAGAAACTTAATTACAACTAAAATATGCAAAAGCAAATAGCTATTATGAAGATGGAAGCAACATTTTTTGCAAGACTAGAAAGAAGACAAGTCAGAAAAAAAATCCCAACAAAACAATAATGTAGTCAAAAGTGAATCATACAGGAGGGTTTTGGTTTGGGTTGGGGTTTTATTCGTTTGTTCGTTTCGTTTGGTTTTCCTGTCTTTCTGATTTTTTAACACTTCAGGTTTCTCAACAATGGAGCTCCCTGTTTTTTTCTTTTTCTCTTCCCCCCTCTCCATCCCCCCACCCGCATCCTTAATTTCTGTAACCTGAAATTGCATTTGTCTTTAAGAAAAATATCCAAGACTGTCATACAAAGTGGATATCTATTTCAATTCACCTACCTTAAATTTAGTTAGCTTAATGAAAATGTAGGTGACACTTTCAGAACTATGCTACCAGGCTACAGTGATTCCTGAGACTTCATAAAAATGATAATGCTGTAAGCAAGCTTTAGCTGCAGCCAGGCAACAAAAAAGCACAAAGCTGTAAACTGCTGTTAATCCACATTTTCCCTCTTACTTTCTTACAAATGATTCTATATAAACTTGGGCTTATAGCTAATGCATTTAAATAACAGAATTATGTAATTACATTGATTAGTCTGGCCTAATGTGTGATGTTTGATTGTGATGACACTCTCATAGAAGGATCACCTTCCTTCAGTGTCTCATAAACTTGTAAAATATCTCCACATATAGCACTTAAGTTATTTAAAAGCTTACCTCCCTGGAAGTAATGAAATAAACCTATGATAAAGTGCTACTTACAGTGACAATGTCGCTTTCTTTTTATGTCTTCCCTCCTGTCCCTTCCCCTCCTTTCACAACCACCTCCCCTCTTCCTCCCTCCCCCAGCCCAAATTAGGGGATCAGCAATGTCTGACCAATAAAAATGTCAGTAATTTGTTGAACTCCCTGTTCCAGCACATATATCTGTTCCTATAAGGGTATTTGGAGTTTTGCCAGTAGCATCCTAGTATAGCTGCACATATACCTGCAGAGGAGCATAAATAGCTGTTTTCTGTGAGAAAAGCCAGAATACACTATTAAATGTATAACTTTTCCACACACATCACTTTAGATGTAGAATGCAAAAAAAAAAAACAGTATTTGTACAGTAAGTTACAAAAGACAAATGTTTTGGCTCAGAACCTTACTGAATCCAAAATGGTTAGAAATGGCTTATTGCTGACCTGGAATTCTCTCTGACATGTATGGGGAGGAAAGGCTCATATATATGTGAAACTTCTGGTATTTCAAGAAGATGCTAATGTAATTGCTTGCACTGCTTTCTAAACAAACACATTCCAAATAGCTTTTCCCACAGGCCCAGTGTTCCTTTGTGCTGTTTGTGTTGCATGGCCGCCCACTGGCACTTGTTCAGAGTTGGCCGCACCCTCCTCACAGCTTGCTGTTTCGAAGCTGCAGAAGTCCCTTGATAAGCATGGCCCTGTTTGAATCCTCCACCTACTTGACACAGGGAGATGAGATACCCCCACACTGCACTTGCATACCCTATCTCTTCTCTTGAAGCAGTCACTCGTGTGGCTTCAGCCTTAGCTGCATGTTAAAATGAGGCAGGTCTGCCTTCTGTTTGTTTAACAGTACAATCATGTATAATCTTTTCTTTTCCTTCTTCCTTCAGGCATTCCTTTTGATCCAGAGTGAGAAGATAAAGCGTGATTTTGTTTACCTTAGCTGGCTAGCTCGCTGCTGTGAGTCACTTTTACTCTCAACATTGTGGAATACAGATCCTCCTCTGTTGCATCAGTCTTGGCAATCCGCTTTCCTAATTGAATTTAATGTTGTAGGTGGATTCAGAACTATGAAAGTGAAACACTGATTGCACTAGTTACAGTGTGGGTGGTTATTGCACCTTTCATACATCTAGCTTTAGTAAGCAATTACTGTTTCACTGCGATGCTGCTACAGCTCCATCAATGCAGCTTTGTCCTAACCAGTGACCCTTTTTCTTCTCAATTGTCTACTCAATTGCTTGAGTGAAGACTTTGTGTCTCAAAAGACTGAGTTGCAACTTTTAAAATGTTCAGACTGAAACACAGAAGCATCCACACTGGGTCAGTCCCAACAATTTACCTACCCACAGGAGGAACTAATGTCACTAGTCTATGGGAAAGAATCAGGGAAACTTACACAGTATTTTTCTTCCTACTCATTTCTGTTCATATTCTCCAAACTTCTGTGCCAGAAGGATGTCCTGTATAATCTCAGCATGTTTTTTCTTCCAAAAACTTTTCAATTCTTCCCTTGAACCCAGAAAACTTTTGCTATGTTTAATATCATATAGCAAATTATATTTTAGGGTTTTGAACCAGTTTTTTAAAACATTGCAGAGTACACCTCTGTACAGATACAGCTATAGTGCCACATGTAAAATAGTATAGAAGTGGGCTTGTTTATGATTCAAGACTGAGACTCCGTAGGTTAATTTGTTTTCCTTACAGTACCTCAATACAAAAATTTTATCTAACCATTTTCAGTAGTCATACTTGGAATGTAAATATGCATGTTTTGGGACATTATGCCATATGGCAGATGTGATAAACATCTCTAACATGATCTCTCAGGCAGGCACATCACACCCATGGGTGCCTATTTATGACTCCATTTTAGGACATGCCAGTTTATTTCCTTTTTCATTAAGCTGTGGTACCTGATTGGTTTTGAGTGCTTTGTATATGAATGTTTTATGTGAATTTTTTTGATGGGAGGGCTCCCATTGACAAGTGAATAGGTTGTTCAGTAGACAGTGTTAACTCCTGTGATTCTGTGCTATAGTAGTTCTTTGCCATGCATCTGGGGATGCAGAACTCTTTGAAGGTGCTACTTACTATATAAGTAGATTTAACACCATGTTATCAATTAAAAATTTTCTAGCTCTTTCATAAGAGTTACTCTTTATTTTTGAGTGTGCCTTTTGCCACTCTGAATTCCTGCTGATTCAGTAGAGCTACTGTATTCTTCAGTGTCTTGTCTTAAAATTTGTTTTTTTCATTCTACACCAGTATTCTACCTGCTAGAATTCTTTGCAGAAACAACTGCTCAGTGATGAAGATAGCTATCTTTTTGTGGCAAGTACATAAATCACTATTAGATCTTTCTTGATAAAGGCTGCTGTAGAATTACAAAGGATTATAATACATTTATGTCAGAATATGATTAGGTATTGAGTCGTAAACAATTCAATGTTGAAATATTTCTAAAGGGCAAAAAGTACCAGAGATGAATCTTTTTTGGATGCAAGACGTAACTGTACAATTTATATCCAATTCATCTTGAGAAGGTAAAAAACACTCTGAATTAGCACAGTACTCAATTTCTCTAGACAGTTGGGTTGGTATTTGGAGATTAAGACCTGGCTGTTTGCCACTGTTTATGGTATCTGGAGCTGATGAGAGAAAAACCTGATTTGATGTTTTTCTGTCTTCTAAATTGAAATTGTCTATAAATCCTGTGATTTGGTAATACGTGTTTATTGTTGATGACTGCCACCCATTCTACCTGCAACATACACATTAGAACAGTGGTCACAGATACAATAAGCTAAGCTGTCCCTCTTTCAAAAGAGCATGAGTGGTACATGTGTGACCAGCCAGATACTCTTTCAGTTGCAGATAAGACTTGAAAAAGAAAGGAATACTTAATTTCATTTTCTTTTTTTCCCAGTACATGAATGAGTCTGGAATTACCAGTATCAACCTCGGTATCAACCAATAAGAATGGGTTCTTATCTCCAGAAAATCAAATATTAGCACTTTTTGTGTTAAGAGACCCTAGTAGAATTTCCACTAGCTGAGATGGAAGATTCAGATTCTTCTATTTCTACTTGTGTATAGCAGTGGTGTTTAAATTTAAAGGCCAGTGAAAAATTCTAGTGATATATACAAATTTAAAACCAGCACAGAATCTCAGGAATTTGGAAACATTTTTTTCTAGTAGACGTATAATGACAGGTTTAGTTACATTTGGAGGAGCTTCATACTCATGAACACACACCCCTTTTTGGTTTGTTATGAATCATGGGGATTGAATGTTTAGATGGAGGTGGGCATCAAGTATTAAAGACCTCGGTTTGGTGCCAATTAAAATTTTTCCATGTGTAAGAACACATAATCCTAAATCTGACCATCTAAATGGATTTCTACAGTTCGTAGTCCTGCATAAAATATCTTCTCTAATGCTTTCCATTCTGTTCCTTAATCACCTCTTAAATCATGAGCTTTGTGCTTATTGCTGTATCAGTGAAATACAAACTGAGATGTAAATGCTATAATTATTCCTCTTTACATTGCTATTCTCTGATAAATTGGCTGTTATTTCTAGTAAGGCAGAAGATAAGGACAAGTTTCCCTTCCCAAAGTCATGCTCACAGGGCGAGGCATACATTTACATTAAGTAAAGAAATTTTGGAACATCTATTCCATCTGCCACTGAGTATTATGTGGGGAATATTCTTTTCACAGTCTCAGCTTTTTGTTGTTATTGCAGATATTGTGAATAAGAAACCACAGTTGGCCTGGAAGCTCTATCTGAAGATGGAGACGTCAGGAGATTCATTTAGCCTATTGCAGCTTATTGCAAATGATTGTTACAAAGTGAGTCTTCTCTTTAGAACTTGGTGTATGGCATGTTAATTCAGCAATTGTACCAAAAGCCTTTTTTTTATGTACTTTTCGTCATTGTCATCACTAGTGAACTTTCTTTTATAACAGCGGGATATTTAATAATGTGGATGAGTTGGCAAGGTCTAATTGGTATTTTAACCTACAGGCCTTCTGGATAGACAGCCCCCTGAATAAAATATTGATAATTTACTCCATGCTTGAGCTGTCAATAATAGTTTCTTATGCTGCCATTATTGGTAGAAATGACAAGCTTCTTAGAAAAAAAGAAACCTAGCATAGATTCAGCAAGGAGCCTTATGGTGCATTTTTTTTCCCTGGACAGTTATTTTTTCCTTAAAGCTTGTAGTGGCTTCATTTAATAGAATGCTGAATGAATATGGATGGAGCAAGGTCAACAGCATCCTGAGACTAGCTGAAGCTTGATGCCCCATTGGCATGCTGATAGCTGGAATGCAGGACTTCTGGCTAATTTTTTGCTGCTTTTCATGCAAGATCTCATCTTGTCCATATAGGCAACAGCACATGACTTGGGGTAAAGTATTTCCTGCTTTTGTGTCAGATAGAAGAAGGACATTGAACCAGTATCTGCTTAATGGAACTAGGTCAGATGCCAGTTTGGAGAGATCAGTATTATTTTTTTATCTTTTTAGATGACACATCTGATACTGCTTATACTCACTGTGTTTATTCTCACCTATTTAAGTGCTTGTCAGTCACCTGTGGTTAAAACCGCCATTTATCTGAAGAAAATTGAATTTTCTATTCATCTATTCATCCTGTAGTACCTGTGTTTCTCTGGCTAAAGTAACTCCCACAGCCCATCCAGGATTTTTCTCAGCAGATGCAGATTTCCAAACACCAAAGGACAGGAGGTTGTGCTCAGCCTACCTTCTGTGCTCTGTTATGGGAAGATTCTAGCCATAAAGAATGTTGTTCTTCAGTCTTGCCCAAGTTTAGAATACTCACAGTCATAAATAAAGGTCCACAAGTTATGCCGAATTAAAAAATTGGTTAATGTGGTCACTCCTTTCGCACTGACTGTTGCCAACCAACTTGCTTCTTGTTTCCATTTACAAATAGGGAATTGAAGGAAGAAATTGTAGGGTACAAAGATTTTCCTATGCTTAGGAAAGTTTTGGATTACCGAGTCACCGGATCTTACTTTGTACTATAGTGTAACAGTGAAGAAAAAATTTAGTTCCAAATTAAACCCAAAAGACATCAAATATGTTCCTGTAACCATCAAGAGGTCTCTGACCATCCTCTGTGCCCTACATGAGGAAAAGTGGTTCTGTCTTGAAATGTTTGCACTAGTTGGAAGTTGATGTTTTATCAAGGACTTCAGTATAGGCAGTACAACACTGGATTGGGCACCTCATAAAAAAAAAAGTTCTGTAAGCTAGTGTTATCTGTATATGATCAAAACAACAGTGCAAATCATTGCTAACTAATGAAGCTCACAGTGCAGTTTGTGTATAATGTTCAAAGACCTTGACCAGTAATGTTACAATATCACCTCTTTCCCTACCTAAAACTAAAATGTGCCTGTTCTGTATCTCTTGCTGCCTGCAGAAAAACAGCAAAATGTGTATTGCTTCTTAGTGCTGATTTCAGAAAACTGAGCTCACAATTTTTAATCCTCTTCTAAAAGATGGTCATATAGTCAGGAATAATGTTTCACTTTTCTGTGCAGTTGCGTCAGTTTTACTATTCAGCCAAAGCATTTGATGTTCTGGAGAGACTGGACAGCAATACCGAATACTGGGAAGGCAAGAGAGGTGCTTGTGTGGGTGTCTTTCAAATGATCTTAGCTGGACAAGAAGCAAAGTGAGTATTCTGTGTTGTATCTGAGTTTATTTTGCTCTTGTCTTATTTCCAGTCAGCTGTAAGCCAGAATCATAATCTTAGCTTTAGGTCTATGTATCCTCTTCCAATTCTTTATTGACCTTTCAGAAAACAGACACTCTGGCTGGTGGTTCCATATGCAGTGTTCAATTTTAAGTCTGTCTTCCACACCAACAGTTCTGGAATATAGTGGAGAATAATTCATCAGTTAATGCCATGAAACAAAAACACATTAGTCATAATACTAGGACAAGTTAAGTTATAAATGTATTATATTCATGAACTGAGGGAAAAGCACCTCGTTTCATGTTAATGGCATAAGAATGGAAAACTGTCCCATGATATTTTAAGGTTCACAGAACAACTAAGAAAACATTTGCTCAGTGCTGTTGGAAGGACACAATTTGTCTAAACAATGTGAGTAGATGTCACTGTGTTTTCACTAAAATTTGCTTTCTGAAGACACTGTACATGTCAGATAAATATACTCACTTGAAAGCTTAAGGGAAATTACCTGTGTTACTTATAATTTCACTTTCAGCCCCTTTCACTGGATGGGAGAATAAGACAGAGTAGTGGGGCTATATTTAAGAACTGATTCCTCATGAATGTTCTACTATAATGCCAGATGGCCATTCTCCCCTGGCCAAAGTTGTTTCATACATGACTGGTAGGTGTGTATCTTGGCTTCTACAACCTTCTTGTATTCCCTTCTCTGCTGGAGTAATCTCATTAACTACTGCACCCTTCAAGTGTCCTTTTAGCAATTACCGCAGTAGATGCAGTGAAATACACATAGGTTGCCTGTTTTTCAGTATGCATACAAGTTCTTGCAGTAAAATAGCTGGTAAACCGGAGCTTCATACTGGTTTATCATATTGGTAATGCTAATTTCCATGTTATTTTTATTATTGTGTAATGTGCTTTGTATGAAGCTAGATGCTTCCATACTGAAGAGTAGCAAACAGCATTAAAGTCAAAACCAAAAAAAAACTTGCTTTATTCTGGGGAGCTGTTTTGCAAAAGTAAAGATTTATATTTGAATATACATGTATGCAAACACTAAACTCCAAAATAATTACATTTTGCTGACTTTCTTACTTTTAATTTCTCATTGCAATGGAATATAAGGTGGGTTTTTTTGTGTTCCCTGGGATCACATTTACTGTGAATTTTTACCTCTAACAGCTCTGTGGATGAATGTACTCCTCTGTCTAGGAACCATGCTTTGCAGACTCGTTTGGATATGGGTAGTTGTTTATTGTATAAGCTGGGTCTTGCCCTCATTTAAATTTTTGTTTTTCACCTTTATAGAGAGACTCTGCGGGAAGTACTGCATCTTCTGAAGAGCACTGGCAATTCTCAAGTAGAATACATTGTCCGCATCATGAAAAAGTGGGCCAAGGAGAACAGAGTCCCTGTTTAAGTCAGTGTCACAGAATGAATTGGGTCAGTTACTGCTCTGTGTGGCTTCGAGATTTGGGTCCTGGATTTTTCTGTGCATTCTGGGTATCTCCTTCCTTGCAGAAATTTAAATGATCAAGCAGATTGACCCAGCTGAGCAACAGTGTAGTGAACTGAGACTGCAAAACATGCAGCAAGTTTGGTTTGGGGTTTTTTTGGTTGGTTGGTTAATGGTATGTTTTTAAACCTTTACTGGCACCTTTTCTGTTACATCAGTCTCTACTCCTCATTCTAATTTTCAGGTTTTTAGTAGTAATTCCAACTGTCCACAAGTCAAAGTGCTCCTCAGATTTCTCCACACAAGTTACTGGACTGCTTTGTGGGCTTTTTTTTCAGCAAGCCTTCTGGCCTCTGGAGAAGAATCATTTGTTGAATATCTGAGACTAACCTATTCAGCAAATGATGGAATGTGCGTGTAGAGAAGATGACAGTGACTACCAAAAGCAAGTACTAGGGTATAAGATAATACACAAACACTATGTATATTACTTGTCTTGAGTAAAATACAAACCGTATTCTGAGCATTGTCCTTTTCCAGATAAATCTCAATAACTAATACCGTCATTTATTTGGCTGACTGTATATTCTTCAATTTTGCTTTGAGGTTTGATACTTGAAACACTTATTCATGTTAATATAATTCATGTGAGTGATCCATTTAGTTTAGCAATCTGATGGATAAAAGAGCAGGATATTCTGAATAATTTTCTTCAGCATTTACCACCCTCATTAGGAATATATTTATTGGGATTTATTATACTCTTCTGTTCTTTAAAGAGAACAGTTCAGGGAATACATAATTATAAGAAGGCGTCAGTTGTAACATAGAAATGTGTTATACTTTTTGTAGTTAAAACGTGTACATTGTTTCTAAAAGGAAAATTTACATCTTGTAGATCTGTAAAATACTGACAAAGTATTTTTTTATCTTTTTAGGGGAAACTCAGAATACTGTATTCTCTACTCTCTATGCTTTGATTAAAGCTCTGAATTGAATGTACATATGAATGCCTCATTGGTCAGTGTTATTTCATACTGCAAAAGCTGAAATAGTATATTAATTTTGCTGTGGAAGAGGGCAGATTTGTGACTAGTCATTAAATGCATGTTCATTAATCTGTCTAAGGTAAGCCAGTGGCCTTGATCCTGATTTTATGATAGTTTGCTGAAATTAAGGAGGCTGGGTGTATGTGGAACATACACACATTTCTGCCATATAACATTGGCTCTTTTTTGCTTTAAGCAAAAACTGTGGGTATTATTATTCAGGTATCTAGAAGTACATTGATAGTTGTGGCTACTTGCATTTATATCTGGAAATCTGATCTATCATACTAACAATAATAGGGCCTTTCAGCATGGGCAGGGGACACATTGCACTCATTCAAAAGAGACATGAAAGCAGCACTATTTTCACTGAAAGCAGTTATAAAACAAAAGCAGTTATAAAACATGTTTCACTTGTAAAAGGCATTTTTCTTTTCCCTCCCATTAATTAACTTGGAAACTGAGTGGGAACACATTCATGAGTCTTGGTACAAAGCTTCAAAAGATCATGTTAGTGGCTTTGTAGCAGATGTTAAATGCATGTAATTACTCCCTTTATTGAAGCTTAACCTGCAGAAGAGCTGAAGAGCATACAAGTCTATTGCAGACCATTTTACATGTTGATTGAATCTTCTGAAATAAGTGTGGTGGCATTGCAGCATAAGGGCCTGGGGATTAATTTTGAATTCTCTGCCCCTGACCAATTAAAAAGTTTTTAAAAACCTCACCTTTATTCACTAGAGTCACAAAATCCTATTTGATATGCTAAATAGTGTAGGGTTTAGCACAGAACATTCTGTTGACTGGTAATAAAGCTTTTGTCATTTTAGACATAAAGAACAGGGGACTGCAAGGCTTTGCCTTCAGCATTGATGAAATAAAAGATAACATTACATATTTAGGATCATGGTAATGGAACAGATATGTAGGTACTATTAAAATGCACAACAAGGAAAATGCTAAAATATTGGTGTTTATTTTACCTTAGAAATGTGTTCCTAGAACATCCTCCATTGTTTAATCTGAAATCACATTCAAAGAACAGGGGTGTGAATCAGAGTTGCCTTAGCTGATACAGAAAGGGAAGTTAATCAAGAATTTCTAAAGCTGTTTCTGAGGCAGAGTTAACAAAATGTTATGGCTGTCATTTTGCATATTCCCCTGAACTGTGGAAATTTAAGGAGTCAAGGTACTCTAAACAGAGCAACTAGAAGTGAAGGTAGATGTGGAGGAAAAACAGCTACAGAAGTGAGCTATACAGAACAAGCAGGCAGTGAGGAATGCATGTGCAGAGTCAGGGAAACAGATGAATTTATTGGATCAGGAATAAGTGAATAAGAAATTGAAACAGCATTTCACATAATGTAGGAGAAGAGAGGCTAGGGCAGAAAGAAATTGCTGCATCATCAGAATTTCAAGGCAGAGTATGTGAAAAAATTATTTCTTACACTGCAAGTAAGCATGTGAGGTATTGTGCTAGCAGTCAAATCATTGATAGCGACTGGCAGAGAAAGCTGAAGCCCAAACAGTGTGTAGCTGCTTTTAGTTGGGTGCTGACCCATTCCTGACAGATAAGGAAGACGATCTTTAATTAAACTCTATAATACCTGAAGAACATTTATGCCAATAACATCTAAGTGAATTACTCTGCAGGAGAGGACATTTATCCTGTCTGTTGCTGCAAGTGAGTCCCAGGATGACATCTGCTTTGGCCAGCATCTGAACTGATCCAATATAGCATCTTGGATGAATTCTGGAATCCAGCACATAAATTCTAAGACCAGTAACAGTAACAGGTGGAGCCAAGTAATGTACTCAAGCTGGAGGTGGCAAGTTCATTGTGAAAGGAAAGTTATGTCACGTTCCAGCTCTGTGGACTGCAGCAGGCATTTACATTTATGTCGTTCTCTCACCTGGAAGATTGTTCATTGATCTTCATATGAAAGTTGTCTTCAGGTTGAATAAGGAACTTGCCCATTAGCTAGCAAGACACAAATTAGATAATTACATGTATAGCTGTTGCTACATGTAGCTTCACTACATGGGAAGTATACACACATTGAGGAACGCATCAGGGGCTTGCCCACTGGTTTACTCTTTCACTAAATTTTCCCTGTATTATCTCCAGAAGTAATTTTCAGTCATCCTTGAGTTTCATTTCCAGACTTCGCTCTCCCCATTTAATCTATTTATATGATCACTAATTAAGTATATAATTGCATGAAAGTGTCACCAGTAACCACTAAAATCAGGTTATTAATCAGCTACTGGGTAATCCAACCTGACCTAAAGTAGTGCAAGATGGTAGATTTCATTGGCTAATCTTTGTGTTAAGTCCAATAACTATCTTGGCATTCCATAAAAATACTTCTCAGAAAACCTGAAGGTGGCTAGTGAGAAAATCTGTTAAAAAAATCAAATTACTTTGCAATTTGTTCAAATTATTAAATTACCTTTGCTCTTAATTCTAAATTCAGCTTGTTTGGCCTTGTCTATAATATTTGATTCTTCCAACATCCATCTTTGCTGTTAGTCATTAAAACTCACATTGTCTGATTTGATTTGGGGTTTTGGTGGTTTGGGTTTGTTTGGTTTTTTATCTTTTGGTACATATAAACTACAAGCAAGTCAACTCAATCTGTATGGAAGACAGCATAACCTTGTAAGGATATTTTCCAGGGTGGAAAACTGGTAATCAGTCTGTCAACAGAAAAACATGGCCGGGTAGCACTAGGCATATTTATCACCATGTGTGATGTTGGAATATGCTCTTCCATACTGCTGCTTGCTCTTCTCCTACATGTGTACTCAAAGACTGCATTCATCCCTTTTGTCATATTATCACAGGAGGAGTCTGCATTAAATTGCTTCTTGCCTGTGACATGACATCTAGGATTTTCCAGAGCTGGTATTTTCCAGGATACAGTCATAGAATCATAGAATAGTTAAGGTTGGAAAGGACCTTAAGATCATCTAGTTCCAACTCCCCTGCCAGGGGCAGGGACACCTCCCACTAAACCATGCCA